>JAEMPF020024166.1:16425-28680 GCA_022496165.2 Catalaphyllia jardinei
GAATGAATATAAACTTTGTGAATTTTGCACCACTTCGCCAACCATAGTAGCCGGCCAACCGACACCACGACAAATCTGTGAATGAAAATACTGCTGTTAGCTCATTCAGTTCTACCCTGCTGTTGAAGTTCATCACTAGAACCTCAGCAAGCAGATAACAAAACAAGGGAAAATTAATCTTACATGTAAATGAGGAAGATACAGAATATATTCGCTCAAAATGGCGCTTGATCTTGCATAATAGGACACGAATTAAAAACCATCAACCTCGTCCCCAGGGCCTTCTCCTCGACGATTTTCAAAATGGCGGATCGTCGGGAGAAGACCCTGCCAAAAGGCTGGATCACGTGGTACAAAATCTCCAAAAAATCTTGGAGATTTTTATCAGGTGACATTTTGAGAAAGGCTAAAACAAAATGGCGGCAAAGCATCGCGTGCGGCCGCGATGGGAAGCAATCAAGAAAAACACCGGTCAAAGAACTCTTTAACTTTGTACGGATGTTTTGATTATGGAGCAGGACGTTTGCGCTAGGTAGGTGCTATATTTAACTGTCACTGAAATCAGATTGAAAATCAAAGAGTCTGAAAAACTTAGCTGCCCATAAGCACCGCTTTTTATTAAGTCTAATTAACAGAATTTATTCAGTTAATTATACACACGTAGTATACAGTTTTTAGTAAGACTTAAAGACACTAATGATTGCACGACCTAAATACAGCACCACACACCCTTGTAACTGACTCTTTTTGGATCTACAGGTATGAACATTTATATGATTGCTAGGCTTTGGATTCTTTGGAGTTCCTTGGGAGAGACCATCACATGGGACTCTGTCAACTATTATGTCAGAATCAAAGTAATGCAGATCTTTGTTTTGATGGTCTGTTCGCATGTCATGGACTAGAACCCTCATGTCCCAGTAGTCACCAGTTCCATGGATCCACGTGCAAACACATCTACCCAATCACGAGATCTTCACTACACCGACATGTACGTTACAGAGGAGCAGCCATGTGACACATCCTTTGATCATGATTGTGGCTTCACTTATTCTTTGGAAGCACAAGTACACAGTGTTGCCGACTCCAGCCAAGCAAAGCGATACTTCACAACCCTGTCACTTTCTGCGACAGGCTCAGCATTCACTCAAGTCAAGTTTCAAATAGACACCGCAGCAATATGCAACACCATGTCCATCAATACCCTGCGCTCCCTTCTGCCAGATGCAGAACTCAAACGATCTCCCTACCGTCTATATCCCTATGGAAACTCCAAACCGTTGGAACCTGAAGGTCAGGTGGATCTAGTATGTGAAAGAAAGCACAAGTATGTAACACTCACCTTTCAAGTCCTGCCAGATTCTTCTATCGGATGCAAACCAGCACTTCTGTCAGGGAGCGACAGCGAGAGACTGGGACCATGAGGCCACAGCCAACCCATGTAATCCATCACCTTCGCCGTCAAAGCCAATCAAAGTTCTATCAAACCGACACCTTTCACCTCCTGGCCAGTTACGTAGCGAGAACATTCTAGACCAATACACTGACACCTTCGAAGGCCTTGGTGAGCTTGGTCCACCTGTTCATTTTCAAATAGATGAGAGCATACAACCTGTGCAGATGCCAGTTTACAGAATACCAGTAGCAAAGTGAGAGCGTGAAAAACAAGCCTTGGATCGTTACGCTGAACAAGGGGTTATCGCCAAGGTAAACGAACCAACCGCCTGGTGCTCCAATGAACTAATCCGAGAAACACCAAAAAAGTTCAGAGTGTGTATCGACCAAAACACCAGATGCCCACCCTAAATGAACAGCTTCATAAACTGAGTGCAGCGAAATGCTTCTCTCTAGTTGACGTCAAAGAAGGCTTCCTTCACATTCCTCTCGATGAGGATTCATCATGGATGACCACCATGCACACATCATACGGCAGGTACAGATGGCTTCGTCTGCCTTTTGGGATTACCAGCGCCCCTGAAGAATTCCAGATGAGGCTGACAACCGCCCTAGAAGGCCTAGAAGGCATCATATGCATTGCAGATGATATCCTAGTATATGGAGAAGGAAACAACTATGAAGAAGCTCAAAAAGACCACGACAGAAGATTCATTGCTCTGATGGAATGCTGTCACCAAAAGAACATCAAGCTCAATGCAGCAAAACTTCAGTTCAAGCTTAAGGAACTCAAATTCATGGGCACTATTATTTCAGATCAAGGAATGAAACCCGATCCCGACAAGGTAGCAGCAATAACACAGATGCCGCCTCCAGAGAACAAGGCAGCACTCTTGCGCTTCATTGGCATGGTCAACTATCTTTCACCCTTCTGTGCAAACCTAAGCTCAGTGATACAACCTCTACGAATGCTCACCCAGGAAGCTGTACCGTTCATCTGGTCCGACGTTCAGGATAGTGCATTCACTAAAGCGAAGCAACTGATTTGCTCAGCCCCAGTTTTAGCCTACTATGATCTCCACAAGCCAGTGGTACTTCAGACGGATGCCAGTGTTTATGCCCTGGGCAGTGCACTCTTACAACCCAACGACAATGAAACGCTGCAGCCCATTGCTTTCACATCCTCCAGCATGAGTCCCACAGAACAGCGTTACTCTCAGATCGAAAAGGAGTGCCTGGCAATATGCAACTGCTTTCAGAAGTTTGACCAGTGGTTATATGGCAAGGCTGACATTGTAGTCCACACAGATCATCAGCCTCTCGAAACCATAATGAAGAAACCATTGAACAAAGCCCCAGCCCGTCTGCAAAAGATGCTGATGAAACTGCAACGATATCGGTTTGACCTAACATACAAGAGAGGACCGACTCTCCACCTGGCTGACACCCTATCTCGGGCAGCCCTTCCACAACCAGTATCAGCAAGGGTAACACACTTCGACGTCGTCGAGATAGAGTCTGAGCAGAACTGCAGAAACCCAAGGCTAGAAGAGAGCACCAAAAACCACTTACGTGAACAAGCAAAGACCACACTGGCAGCACTATACAAAGTCATTGTCCATGGATGGGCCGAAGACAAATCAGCCATCCCTGAATCCTTGCGTCCCTACTGGAACTATAGAGACGAGCTGTCAGTGCAGAATGGCATAATATACAAGGGTATGCAAGTCATGGTACCCCAGACTATGCATAAAGAAACGCTTCGGAAAATCCACGCCAACCATTTTGGTGCAGAGTCAAACATACGGAATGGCCCGAGAAGTGCTCTTTTGGCCAGGGATGAGAAAGTCCATACAAGACACGTGTGATGCTTGTGGCGCCTGTGCCCAATACGGTACGACCGCACCAAAAGAACCGATGAGATCTCTACTGATACCAACAAGGCCCTGGGAGTTAGTCAGTCAAGATATCTGTGAGCTCCACAACCAAAGCTACCTGGTAACTGTGTGCCACTTCTCGGACTGGATTGAGGTGGACAAGCTGGAAGATACCCTATCCTTCACGGTCATTGAGAAGACAAAAGCCCACTTTGCACGATATGGTGTTCCAGCAATCTGCCACACTGATAACGGTCCACAGTTCATAAGCGACCAGTACAGGAAGTTCGCTGTGGAATATGGTTTCAAGCACACCACTTCCTCCCCTTACCACCCTAAAGGTAATGGAAGAGCAGAAGCTTCCGTTAAAGTTGCAGAGTCCATGTTAAAGAAAGCCGATGACTTCCACACAGCTCTACTTCTTTACAGAAACACCCCACCTCAAGGGCACACATACTCACCTGCTCAGCGTATGTTCCTACGACGCACTAGCACCACACTGCCCACCACTGATCATCTCTTGGCACCTGCCATGATTAACTTTCGCATTGTAAAAGAGGACATCCTTAAGAAAAGGCATGACAGCAAAGCATATTACGACAAGTCAGCCGGTGTGGAGCACAAACCAGTCAAAGTTGGCGGTTACGCATATGCCAAGCCACCTCCCCGCCATCGCGGCAAACCATGGATCTATGGGGAAGTCATAAAGGAAGACAACAGGCGGTCCTATACTATTTGTACCTCTCATGGCACCACGATCCGAAGGAACAGAGTCCAGCTGAAACCTGCCGCACCACCACCACCGATTATCCCACCTCAGACAGTAGTCAACCGACCCACAGTGGATACGGCAGTTAACCCCACCCCTGCGCCAAATCCCTCTAAACATGCAGAAGTCAATCCGCAGTGCGACCAGCAGACCCATGAGCACCCAAACACAACCGCAGAAGCGATACCAGAACTCTCCCTGAGGGAACCAGAACCCATGGAAGGCTCCTCCACGCCGTTGAAGCAGACAAGATCTGGGAGAATAATCAAATCCCCAGAAAGACTGAAAGACTATGTCACAGCCTAGTCCTTCTCAAACATTGACTGTGAACACTCACTCCGTAGAATTTTGTTGAAGACTTGTTAGCCTTTTCGTTTTCTTTTTTTTGTTTTGTTTTTTGTTTTTTTTCCAAAGGGGGGAGATGTTGGTCAGCGGTCTTCCGTATGATTGTTGAGAGCATTGTAGTCCGCCATGCTGCATTGCATAGCGAATAAAGTATAGTTCTGTTGTGAAGTACTGTCCCCCAGACTTTTGGTCCATAACCAAACCAGCTGAAAAGATTTTTGTCAAGACAGAACATTATTTTCGCCAAATGACATCTACAGTCAATCTGACTCGAGTGGACATAGCAGATATTGTTAGCAAATCAGTGAGTGATAGTGAATTGTTGTCAAATTACTATTTATTAGTTTCTGATGCTGAACTTGTTCCAGGCGATCACATTGTCAAAGATATCTTGCATGATATTGTACACTTGTATGTCAGGGTTCGTTCATTCTCTTTTGCCAAATTATCCAGCGTCATAAAATTAATACCAAGCAATCGAAAGCTAAGGCACTTCGCAAGGAGATCAGCAGGAGCTGTGATGAGCAGCAACAAGAGAGGCTTCATTAGAACTGTTTTAAAATTTTACTTTTTGTTGTATAAAAGAATGTAAAAAACACACACAGGATGCTCAAAAATGTTCCTTTTCCTGTTTCTGTTGGGCATTTGTAGCAAATATAAACTGTCCTATTGCATGCATTTGAAGATTGTACGTATACATATTGTGTAGTTCCTTAAAATATCCATACCACCCCCATGGAAGTGATTTTTTAAGACTCCCCCTCCCACCCCTCTGGAAATTCCAAATAAGCCTCATACAGTTATTTAATTTTTTTTAGACTTACAGAACCCCCCATCCCCCAGGAAATTCTAATCCCTTCTGTGTAGAAAGTATGGATATTTTCTGGACCCACACATTGCTGGCTATTATCTGGAAAGTCAGGAGACATTTGTTTTGGTGTCCAGACAAAACATTATTTTCGACAAATGACATCCACAGTGAATCTGACTCTAGTGGACATAGCAGATATTGTGAGCAAATCAGTGAGTGATAGTGAATTCTTGTCAAATTACTATTTGTTGGTTTCTGATCCTGAACTTGTTCCAGGCGATCACAATGTCAAAGATATCTTGCATGATGTTGTACACTTGTATGTCAGGGTTCGTTCATTTTCTTTTACCAAGGATATTATCCAGCATCATAAAATTAATACCAAGCAATTAAAAGTTAAGGCACTTCACAAGGAGATCAGCAGGAGCTGTGATGAGCAGCAACAAAAGAGGCTTCATTAGAACTGTTTTAAAATGTTACTTGTTGATTGTATAAAACAATGTAAAAAACGTTAACACAGGATGCTCAAAAATGTTCCTGTTTCTGTTGGGCATTTGTAGCAAATATAAACTGTCCTATTGCATGCACTTGAAGATTGTATGTATACATATTGTGTAGTTCCTTAAAATATTCACACCACCCCCATGGAAGGGATTTTTCTTACGACTCCCCACTCTGCACCCCTCTGGAAATTCCAAATAAGCTTCATACAGTTCTTTCATTTTTTAGTCTTACAGAACCCCCATCCCCTAGGAAATTCTAATCCCTTCTGTGGAAAGAGTATGGATATTTTCTGAACCCAAACATTGCTTGCTATTATCTGGAAAGTCAGCAGACATTTGTTCTGGTGTGCATAAAGCCCAGAAAGGGAGGGGACTTTTTTGTTTGAAATTCTATCTACCTCATTATGAGAAAACACAATCCCTGAACAGTGTTTTCCTCGGCCACACTGATTTAGAGGGGCTGCTTTAAAAAATTAAGAGTAACGACTTTTTAGCAATATTACTGCCCACTTAAAATATCACTCTTTTGGGCCGCCATTTTCATGTCATGCAACGCAAAAGCATGGAAAGTCAAACATGCTCTATTACAAAAAGAAGAACTCTGTCGAGCTAAAACACTGTGAAACATCACATTCCTATAGGGTCTTTTATCTGATGAAACTAAAACCTCCTAGGGAAAGTTAATATTATTATTAGGGAAAGACACACGTAATGCTTTTTTATTTTTCTTCTTTTTATTTATAATGGTCCAGTACAGTACGAAACTTTTTAGTCTTTTTTTGGTTATAGATTTCTATTAATTAGTATGTTAAGACCAAAGAGAAAGACACATATGTAATGGGAAATTTCTTTTTGTATAAAGCATATTTAAATGATCCAGTATTGTATGATTATTATTGTTGTAAACTTAAGATTTTTCTTTGAATTTCTTAATAAAGTTGTGTTTTTACAAAAAATATTATTCTTATAATATTATTATAATTATTATTATTATTATTAACTAATATAATTCTAGTGAGGCCTTTGCTACTTTTTGTAGATGGTGATTTGTTTCACTCCAAGCTTTCACCGATCCACTGCATCATCAGGGAGAGTGAGAAAAAAAATATATCGCTGTAGCTTAAAAGCGGTGTAGGTGCCACTGTAAATTAGAATATGTAATTAGGCTAGAAGGACGCACAATAGCTAATGAGTGGTGGCGTGATAAAATGTTCGTGATCCAGCTTGGAGTAAAACAAATCACCATCCACAAAAAGTAGCAAAGGCCTCATTTGAATTAAATTAGTTATTTACAAACATGCTGCTAAAGGACAACCTCAACCTTATTATTATTATTATTCACAATATAGACCTCAACCTTTCCAGTGCATTCTAGGCACCAATTATATATCGTGTGAAGTTAAGTAATGAGGCTTTCCTAAACCACACTCTTTTCACATTTCAGTTTGATATCCTGGGATCTGCTTTAAACCAAAGGACCAACAAAACCAACGTAATGATGTATATTACAAATTTGCGTACTACTTCTGGCACGGAAATAAAGGTGAGCATTAATTTGTAGATTTGTATCTTGACTTGTTGTTTGTTTGTTGTTTAGGAGCAGTGTCACAGGGATTTTGCCAATTCTGTGCTAAAATCATTACTTTGAGGCTTTAATCATAAACAAAATGCTTCTGTAAGGCTACAACAAAGATATCAAATGAATTTTATCAGAGAGGGCTAATCATGATAACTTTCTTGAGGTTTTTTGGAACACGTAGCATCAAAACTTGAAAAAAATTGGCCAATTTTTTCAAGTTTCAGGCCATCTCCATCCATGCCATCTGTAGCGACAGGCGACAGGAAACAGTTTCAGTACCTTTAAATAGTCTTCAATAACAAAACTATATCATTAGTCTTTGAATTCAATTGATGTGAAGACACCTTCTGGCTTTTTATAAAGTTGCCAAATAGCGTGACAGTGCCCCTTTCAAGGGGAAACGTAACACTAATGTCTTAATCATTTCAGTGGTTCATCTGATGGTGTAATTTTGTTTCATTAGGGTAATCAAGGCACTTAAGGCAAAGTCCACAAAAAACTCTTGAAAACGTTTCACAAACAACAGTCATATTTTGATGACTTTTAACTCGGGTACGTATTTTAAGACATTCTGTACGTTAAGTATGTATTTACTGATAAATTGACACATCTCAGTTTATGAGAATATGCGCATGACATGTAGACGACAGTTTTTATTAAAGTGAGGGCCCTTTAAACTTTTCAACTGCTTGCAAAGCATTCCTCCTCATCCTCAGACTATTTCAGAACTTGCCTAACATGCTATTTCCAGCTCAGTTCTGGAAGGTACATTCACAGTTGTTATAACCAAACAATTTGCTCATCAGTTGTTGGAGGACTGTAGATCATTAGGCACTTGAGCATTCAAATGACATTATCTAATGACAGTTTATTTATGACTAACTATCAATTCTATTATGAAATGGCATGTGTAATTTAATTTTGCTGCCTGCTATCAAATTGGTATGCCACGTGTATACGTAAAATGAAATATAATTCTCTTGTATAGTGTATGTCCTGGCAGTTTTTTTCAAATGCATTTCTTCTTTTTACAGTTTGTTGTAGAAATTACAAACTGGCCCACTCTTAGAATAAACTCTTCAAAGAATATAAGCTGTACTGGTAAGTTTAAGACCACCTTAGTGTCTTTTTTAGTATAACTTTAAGTATTGAAACTGTTTTGATAAAACCATCTTTGTTTTTTTGGTCATTGTTTTTTGACATTGTCTTTTTAATAAGTATATTACATTTTTCAAAAATTCTATTTGGGGAAAACCGCTAAAGATACGATAAGTTAATCTTGTCTGTCTGTCTTCCTTGACTGACTGCCTGCCTGCCTTGCTGACTCAGTGCTTGTCTTCCAGGCTGGTTGATCTGGTTAATCAACTGCCTACCTGAATGACTGGCTGACAGACTCGCGGTCGTAATGCCTGACTAACCATGCAACTAACTGACGGACTGACTACATGACCGATGGACTGCCCGACTTCCTCCCTACCTTACTAGCTGTCAGCCTGACTACTGAGCCACTAACTGAATGAGAGTCTCCCTGCTTAACAGTCTTCTTGATGGACTAGCTGGCTGGTTAGCTGGGTGCCTTCAAACCTGTCGAATAGTGTGCTGCAGTACTGATTGACTGCCTGCTTCCTTTCTTGACTGACTGCCTGCCTCCCTGACAGACTGACTGATTGGCTCTCTGATTCTCTGGCCACCTTAATTACTCTTCCTGTCTGACAGAATGACTTACCAACTAACTGATTACCAGATTGAATAATTGACTGACTAACTGACCGACGGACGGAGGAACAGTCGGATTGAGTGAGTGGCTGACTGACTGCCTCACGGCCTTACTGTGTGACTCCCACGCCTTCTCGAGTGACTATCTGTCAGCCTGATGGACTGGCTTACTGCCTGTCTGTCTATCTGCCTGCTTGATGGACTGGCTGTCTCTTTGCCTGTCAGACTGACTGACTGCCTGCCTGCCTGACTCACTGCTTGCCTGCCAGGATAGTTGCTTGGCCGACAGATACACTTGTGGCTAGCTGACTAATTGACTGACTGATGGACAGATTGCTTCCCTGCCTGACTGACAGACTCCCTGAATACCTCCCTGACTGACTCAAGAAATTACTGTCAGCCTGACAAACTGACCCAGTCAGTGAATGAGAGTCTCCCTGCTTAACAGTCTGCTTGATGGACTAGCTGGCATTATTGCCTGGCTGCCTTCCTGCGTTCTGAGCTTCCCAAGTGGTTTACTGCATGTGACTGTCTGCTTGCTTTCCTGACTGACTGCTTGCCTATGACAAACTGATTGATGGACTCACTGACTCTATGACCTCCTTACTCTTTGCCTGTCTGACAGACTGACTTGCTCCCTCATTGATTACTTGACTGATTGACCGCTTGACTGACTGACTAATTGACATACCAACTGTCTGACTGTGCTGTGCCTACCTGCCTAACTGCCTCTCCCTGTGACTGACTGGCTCCCTGCTTAACCGCCTGTCTCCCTAAGTGACTGACTGCCTTTGAAATGCCTGCCTGCCTACCTGACTGACTAACTGCCTACCAACCTGCCTGCGGGACTGAATAGCTGACCACCTACCTGTTGGTCCCCGCCTGGATACTGTACCTGTCTGCCTGATTGAATGAGTGGCTGACCGACTCGCTTTCTGCCTGCCTGCCTGACTCACTCACTCACTTACTCATCGCCGTAGCACCTTCTGGCGCAAAGGGCTGAAACGTTCTGCCTGAATAACTATCTGACTGACTGACTGACCCACTGATTAACTGCCTCCCTATCTGTCTGCCAAACATGCCTGTCTGCTTGCCTGCGGACTTCCTGACTGTCTACTTGATGGTCTGGCTGTCACTCTCCTGGACTGCCTGACTGACTGCCTGACTGCCTGACTACCTGACTGTCGTATTGGCTGACAAACCAACTAACTGACTGAGTGACTGACAGACTGCCTCCTTGCCTGACTCGATACCGGTGTGCCTGAGGGACTGTATGTCTCACTGTCTTGCTGATGTACTGATTGACCGACTGACTGCCTGATGGTCTGCGTGACAGTTCTTCTGCCTGATGTATTGTTTGACTGACCAACTGATCAACTAACTTATTGAATGTCTAACTACTTGTCTTATGGACTGAATGACTAGCTGCAAACTTCATTCGAAACAGCCCTGTCTAAATTGAGTGTGCAGAGATGAGCTTGACGAGTGAGATCATAGTAAGTTTGCCATAGCGTTCAGTTCAGTTCATTTTATTTGCCTTCATAAATTATAATTATACTAATTACAATAATAATCATGCATTTGGCAGACAGTCCAGGAAGATATTTTGCTTATTTAAAGGACTGCCTTGAAGAATGGAGTAAGAAACTAGAATGTACACTAGTACTGTCAATGGCAGAACAAAAATATTGAGACTGAAACTAAATATATATATAGGGGTCTGCCTGCTGAGATTTTTGACTCTCAGTTTTATCATTCGGTCTCAGTCTTGTTATTAGTCGTGATTAGCCAAACAGAGCACGAGATTTCGGGCTCCTTGAACAGTTTTAAGTATTAGTGATTTCCTAAAGGCTATTTTAAACTTTCTATGAGCTGGACGAAACGTTTCGAGCTGAAAAACAAGCGCGAACAAAATTACCAAAGTTTCCATTGCTTGCTTTTATAAAAGCTGTTGAGGCGAGGAAAAATAAATAATGCTGAATAACAAACTAAAACGTGGATTAAAGTACTTTCGCCGCAGTGAAAAGCTTTAACATTTCATTTCAACTTGTTTATACAGGTTTTAAAGTAGTAGCTATGGGAATTCAAATCACTGTATAGTAGATGGCTTGTGTAAATGGAACTCACCATGTCTTCCTTAACGTTTTCTAAAACTAGTAATAGTTATCACTAAAGCTGCCCCTGCTTTCTTTTATTTCTGCTGATTGAAAACAATAATATTGAACTAAAATTTTATATTTTTTGTTAGCTATATCACACATATTGTTCTTTACATGATACTCTCACGAAAATCGTTCTGGAGAAAAAAAGATCAAACCACTCTGTTTCTTGTTTGATACTGAAACAAATCATTTGTATTGATATATAACGAGCAAACGTATCCCGAAAGCAGAACAGAAAACGGGATTTTTTCCGAGATGTAAACAGAAGTAGTGTGTTACAGTCGCCATATATGCAAATTAGAGTCAAGCTTTTTGTCCTCAACGACAACGCCACAAAACATTCACATTTACATTTGGATCCCTGCTAGTCACCCAGCCGTCACATGGTCTCTACGCCACGTAAGATTACTCAGTAAATATAAGCGATCCAAATAAACGAGATGTCAAACGCAAAACTGACGATCGGAAGGGTATTTAGCTATCATGTTAGTTGCTACTAAACCACACTGGCCTCGAATTTCTAGTGTACTTCAGAATTTCCTACAATACCCTCTGAGCTGTTTTTCTTTTCAGGATCTTTGAAAGCGTTTTCAATTTGTTTTACATCAGAACCTCGGTCATTTCGAAGCGAATTTATTTCATTACGCTAAAATCGTAATGCAGGCCATGTTGTAATTGGAGTGTATTTTTGACCTTGAAATGCCTCTCGAAGATGGCGAAACCCGACCTAATTACATGTAACTGACACCATTACCCGAGACCACCGTGCGCGCCTAGTTTCATCAAATCGAGAAAACTTCCCCTACTACCAACACATTTCTTACTTTCTTCAAATTCCTTGTATTCCTTGTATGTATAAGTAGTATAGTAATTGGGGGTCTAAGCACAGTTTCCATATTTTTTTCTGTTCTTATTTTCTGAGCACATTTCTCAATTATTTTTCCAGCAGTTGTTTAATTGTTGGAAAAACTGAATAATAAAATATTTATTAAAGAAATAAATATTATTCTATGTTCTGATTTTTCGCATTGGGGGTCTAAGCACAGTTTCTATATTGTTTTCTGTTTTGATTTTCTGAGCACATTTTTCAAGCATATT
>JAEMPF020024167.1:11230-22071 GCA_022496165.2 Catalaphyllia jardinei
CCAAATCGCGTGATGTGGTGGTGTCTCTACGTACCTCGAAAATCTATTTCGTTTTCACTATCACTATCAGATTAGAAGTCCAGTCTGTATTTTTCTTGTGTAATATGACAACGAGAAACGAGAGTTTCAATCGTAATTTCCCATTTCGCAAAACATATACTTATCTCATGATTTTGAGCCCTTTTACAAGTTAGAGCATTAGGAAAAGTGCTTATGTAAATACTTATTTTCTTCAGTACTGATAATCAGTCGCCTAGATAGCCAAAGTAAGTTCCTGATGTTTACACTATTTTCCGGCCGCCATATTGGTGTACCACGGATGTACACCAACATGGCGTTTTCATACTGGGCTCGGTAAATTTCTGCGAAACATTTCGACGAATATCTGAATTTTGGGAAAACGCACAAGCCTTAAACTTGGAGAAGTATTTTTTGTGTGTCTTCTACACGATCACAATTTCTTAGCTTTTCCCACTGGATAGTTTTCGATTTATTTTTTTATTGCCTGACAGTGAAAATGATCTATACCGTTTCGTTTCTGAGGAAACGAAACAAAAATAAACCACAGACAACTAAAAGAAAATAACTTTTTCCTTTACTTGGTAAATTGTTCTGTTTTCACTCCCCTTTGCACTTCACGTACATAGCATTTTTTAATCCTTTTCCTGCTCTACTCAGTTATAAAATAAAATTTTAATAACGTGAGGGAAGCGCAGGGTAATTCCAGGTTCCTTGTCTGCGCGCAGACTAGGATACACTGCAGGCATCATTGCGGAGTCGGACCGTGATCTTGTACTAATATAGGAATATTTGCCGCCAGCCCTTGACATAAATTGTCAATAGTCATTTGCACCATCAGCTCCTGCTATCTTGCTTGTGTTTCCATATCTAGTCTGTGAGCCTTCACGCAGCCTGTACTGCAGTACTTGTACGTGAGCCGTTCAAAGGGAACTCGTCCAGCCAAACTTGAACTACACCACGCACAACTGAAAAAAAAAAAATCCAAAAGGGTTTTTTTTTCCTTTCTGCTTCCGCATGCATACACGCACGCACGGACGAGAGAACGAATGAATGAACTTTATTTCGGTGTCGGAGTATTTAGCTTAGATCACTAATTGCGGACACTTGAATAAAACTAAGAAGAAATAGTTAAATAACAAATCAATACTTAAATGAATAAGAGATATAAATTTGTGCACATATGTTCAAGTTGTTCTCATGTAATAACGTAAAATCTATTAATCTATTTACAGTAATCGTGGAAGAAGCACTGACATTTTACATTAATCGTATCTACAACAAAATCCTCGATCGTGATTAGTTCTCCGCGCGCCTATTTATAATGGTAATAGGACTGAGTGGAGTCCAATTAGGTCTGTAATCATACGAGTGATTAACAAAATCGGACGACCGCGACGCGGGAGTTTGATTTGTTAATCACAAGTATGATTACAGACTGAATTGGACGACACGATGTCCTGTTACCAATTAATCCAATCTATGACAAAATTCGAGAAGCGCTGAACGATTTTAAAACGTTATGAATGCTGAAAACCCCAGCAGTTTACTCAACAAAGTGCACCGCAACAGCGTGTGCAAAATGGCGCGTACTGTCTAATTACAAGCATGATGTGTGCAACTGTCCAATTAATGCTCAAATCAGGCTGCTGATAGCCAATCACGTTCGAGAATTTTGTTATAGTTTTGATTAGTAATAGTAATTGGACCGAGTGGAGTACAATTCAAGGAGTAATCGCGCGAGTAATTTCAAAGTCGGACGAGCGCAAAACGTGCGGTCAATTTGAAATTAGGAGCGTGATTACTCCCTAAATTGTAGGACACGAGGTTAATAATCATGTCTATAACAAGTTTCGTAAGTAATATGTCTTATAGGAACTCCTTTTGAGTGAAAACGTCTGTAGCGCTTTTCCCTTACGTTTTGAAAACTGAACGAAGCAGTGTGAAGGAGGCCATTAAAGCGCGCGTAATTGACGTGCGAATCACGTGGGTATCCAATTACAGGTGTCAAAAAAATTCAAATTGAACACCCACGTGATCGCGTGCCGATTACGTGACTTATAACCTTACAGTGTGTCAGTTTTAATTGGTTAAAAACACGTTGCTAATTCAAATGACCATGTGGTTGGTTTCGAATATTATTTCTAATTGCTTGAAAAAAATCGCTTTGATTGGCTACAGCACGTCCGGGCGAAAATCGAGTTTCTAAACCAACTGGATTCTGCAAAAACAGCTACAACGCGCCCAAACATTTTCTAAATAAAAGCCGCTACCAGTAAAATCCTTTTTCTTACCATGACGTGATTCCTGTTTGTTTTGCCGCCTGCTGTTGAGCGAATCTTTTCTCGGCAGCAAGGGCCCGCTATAAGAAGGGAAAAGACTGATTAATTCCAAAAGTCACCCGATGGTTTTAATGTTAGCATTACAGAAGCATCAACTTCTTAATGATCAGAACGCCACGAGACAAAAGTAAGGAAGTCGTTCAAGACTAGAGATCATCTATGATTACCTTTTCTCTTTCGCTCAAGGCCTGCAGCGCTTTCTTCTCTTTTTCCTCTTCTTCTTTCTTTCTCTCAAGAGATTTTTGTTCCTAAACAAAATCATTTCAGATGTTAATTCTTACGGTTACTTTTGTATTGATATCTAGACAAGAAAATGTTCATTGAAACCAGTTCAGGACTTCTGAAGAGAAAACAGATGTAGCCTGCAGAACAGGCGTTAGGCAAACAGAGGCGTAAGCCAGGCGAGCGCGAAGCGTAAGTCACGTCGCGCGTGACTCGCGTTTCGCGTTCGCCACTGCCCGCCTAAAATACGCAAAAATACGCCTGTTCTGCAGGTTACAGATGTACATATGCAATGTTACCTTTATTCTCTGTTTCTGTGCCTTCTTCTGTGCTTTCTTCCGTTCGGCATTCCTTTTCTCCTTTTCGTTTTCCATCTCTGGTGTAAGTGCACTTGGAATCTACAAACATATGAAAGATATTTTTTCTGGTTATTTCATTTTGCAACTGAAAACACTAACAAGATAACCGTATCACTTCTGCGTATACTTCTGCCTGTAGCTTGTGTTCCCACAGCGTATCTCGTTCTCCCAAATTTTCACAGTGTTTAATCTTCTTCAGACACCTCAAAAACGCAGATGTCATTTTGTTAACAAGCGCACACTGCTACGCTAGTCACTATCTATCACAGAATAGATCGTGAGTAGCATAGACAATCAGAGAACGACATTCGTAATAGAACGCTAGTAGATTAATACTAAAACTCGATAGAAACACGGTACATGTTTTCTATTTCGTGATATTTTTTGCAATGCATAAACTCGACTAAGACGGCAACTGACAAAGATGATAGGTTACGACCGAGGATGACTGAGCCAGACTACGAACAACCAACTTGGAAGAATTCATCATGCTCCCTATTGATTCTCTAAAAAGCGATCTGATAAAACGGCATGGAAACGAGGCACTGCCGGGTTTCTAGACTTACGAACAAGGTTACAAACAGGGTTTAATTGCAGGCCTTGTTTGCGTGTTCTTTCACATTGTTATACCTGTGCTTTGACGTAATCATAACGCTCTGGGTATGATGCCATAAATCGACGGAAAACATTCCTTGTTTCCTTGCTGCCAGCAATAGTAAAAGGAGGTCTTCCTTTATCATCCCTGGAATATAAACATCAATTTCAAAGTTAATTTTTCAAAAAACCCTCCCTCCTCGCGCAGTAGTTCCATTCGAACGGGTGAGATTCAAGCTGTCAAATCCCTTAAGGCTGGTTTTCACTACCGACGGAGTCGTAATCGGAAGCGTAGAATGATATGATCTAGAGAAAATTAAACCCACGGCATCGGAAGCAGAACATCCATCTCCGTCGCTTAAGATCTGACTAGTGAAAACTATAGTCGGAGTCGGAAGCAGAAGCTGAAGAATAAACCTATCAGAGTGCTCGATTCGGGGCATTTTGGTTGGTTGGTTGGTTCTTCCTACTCCGCCTATCTAGTTTTTTTAAGCGACGGAGTTGTAAATGGAATCGGAAGAAATGGAAACGTTCTGATTCTTCTGACTCCGATTCCGTCGAGCTTATGGCTTCACTTATGACTCCGATTTTCCATTGTCACAAGGGCGTAAGCTCTCTTAACTCCGTCGCTAGTGAAAAGCAGCCTTTAAGAGTATTGCGCCACTCTTACGACATGCATGAAGGATATTGCACGGATATCTTCAGGAGAAAACAGATGTTGACATAACTTACTTCACCGCAGGATCAGCCCCACACTCCAGTAACCTTAACACGATTTCCGTTCGTGACGAGCGTGAAGCTACGTGAAGCAGCGTGTCGCCACCTTCCCCAAAGCGTCCATTTATAACATCCACAATACCCTTCACTGGCGTCTCTCCATCACTCTGTTCAACATCTTTGTGTCCATTTTCAACCTCTGAATTATCTGATTGTTCATTTACATTGATTCTCGAACGTTCTGAATTCTCGTTGAAATTTGAATCGGGTTTCGAAACGTCACTACAGTCCACATTTAAATTATTGTCATGTCGTTCACAATCACTGATAATGTTTACTTCAGCGTCACTTTCTAAAACCTGATTATTTTCAAGGCCTGATATTTCAGGTGCTCTCGTATCGTCCAAAGCTTGGTTTGTGACTCGGAGTAAACAGGGTCTACCACTTTCTGACTCCCTTTCTCTAGAGGTTTGAGCGCTCGCACCAAGAACTAAAGAAATCACTTCTCTGTTGTCAGACACAATAGCACAGTAAAGTCGATTCCACAAGAGCTGTTCAGAGGTAACTGAAAAAGAAGTAAATTCTCTGTTTCAACCATGGTTAAATAAAAAAAAAGATAAAAGTAAAGGTAAAGAGCCTTTGTTTCTACATGGT
This sequence comes from Catalaphyllia jardinei, assembly GCA_022496165.2. Lineage (NCBI taxonomy): Eukaryota > Metazoa > Cnidaria > Anthozoa > Scleractinia > Caryophylliidae > Catalaphyllia > Catalaphyllia jardinei. The sequence goes on from JAEMPF020024167.1 coordinate 16,137, forward strand.
TCGTGTAACGGCGAGTACTGTAAGTTATGGACTATGAATGAGAAACAAACAGTTCATATTAACACATCTCAGGGCCAGTCATTAAGGCCCCATTTATATGCTATCGGGTATCCGAGACAACCCTCCTCCCAAGTTACCCTTGCTGCGACAACTTTAAGCTTAGTTCTTTGCAAAATCAACAAACCGCTTACATTAGAACTGCCGTCTCGAAGGGTGAGACAACTCAGTTGGGCGAGTTGTCTCGCCTCGGCAGGTAGGGTAACCCTGGCAGACGGGACAACCTTTTTTTCATAGAAATGCTTAGGCTCGTCTAACCGGGACAACTCTCGGCGTGGCGAGTGTCATGTAATGCCTACATTTCGGATTTAAAGCAGAAATTCGTATCAAAGAGGTGGAAATTAACTCGGCAAAACCCAATGTGATCGAATGACCAAAGGAAACTTAAAGAGAGAGGGATATCTGAACATTTGATTCAACAGGGGTTATGAATAATCGTGCAGGATCCATTTTGACTCGGCCTAAAGAGGCTCGTTTTCTCATGTAAACGCTCGATAAAGTTGTCTCGGGGGAGGGTTCTTTCGGGTACCCGACACCATATAACTGGGGCCTAAAGTGCTTTGTTATACCTCGCAAATCAAAATTAGAACAAACTATGAAAAAAATATTTGCTTGACACCAGCTGCCGCAGTTTTTACGGTGCACGACCTGATCACGTGCGAGTTGTAAGTTGTTTCCTTGGGGAGTAAGTGAGTTTTGACAACGGCACGGGACACGTTCTCCTCCAATCAGAAAACCTGTTTAAGTTGAGAGGTATAACAAAAACCATTGAGTGGCAAGGAGGAAGGCTAAAAACCACGGAAACTGACGTTTTTGTGACCTCTCGGCCCCGCTGTCTGTAGACTGAAAAACAGTCGTATTTTTTGCGAACGCGAGCGAAAGTCAATATGCCCCGCGGGCGTGTGAGGCTCGCGCGCTTTACACCCGAGGATCACGCTTACGGCTCTTCGCGCCTTCTGAAAACGTCCGAAAACGACTGTTTTGCAGTGTACGCTTTCTCCCAACATCCTCTACAAGCTTACCTCCTTGTCCGTTGTGCAACATGTCCAGTGACTCAGCTTTTTTACTTTTAGCTTTCTTCCTTTTCGTTTTTTTCGAGGTTACCTGAGGTCTTGCTTGCGACTCTGCACCAGGTTCCGACTCTAACCCAGGCTGATTTTCATCACTGTTTTCAGCATCATATCTTTGTTGCAAATTACTTGTCTTCACTTCGCTGTTGCTGTCGATAGTCTGACTGTCCTGCCATAATCGGACTTTATCATCATCATTAACAAAAGGCAAATTCTCCTTTGCTTTTGTCTGTGTCAACTCCGTAAGGAGACCTTGTAGTTCTGCATCGCTTTCCTTTCCTGATACACAAACAAAAAGAAATAGAAACATTCTAGACAAAAGATCTGTCAGTTTTTGTCCGTTTCGATCGAAAGAAAGAGGCAAAAATTGATCTGAATCGAGTACGTTTTCACTGGTGTACAACCTCAGAAGTAAAAGAAAGTGAAGAATGATCATCGCAGTATTTTTTTCCAATTTAAGCAAAAAAATAATCAGCCGTTGAAGGGGAAGCCGTTGAAGCCCTGATTGTTTTCAGGCTTCTTCTTTCCAATTGCTTAAATTGGAAAAAATTACTGCGATGATCGTTCTTCATTTTCATCTACCACCGCAGTTCACATATGAATTATTTCATATATACTTCACGCCAGCCTCAGAAGTATTAGTCGAGGCAAAGGCGAGTTAGACTTGACTTCGACTACGGTTTTTCTTTGGTTAAAGTGGGCATTGTTCACACTAATGACATAAACATAACGACATAAGAAACGGACGTGATGTTGTTATGTTTGCAGTGGGGACAACCTGACATAATGACACTTAACAGCAACATTGCAATATGAACATAACGACCTAAATAAGCAAACGTCGTTACGTCGCTAGTGTAAGCTTGGTCGTATCGAGTGTGGTACATAAAACAAAGTCGATTTAGAGCTTTGCTAATGTTGGTTTTCCAGAAACTGAGACGAGCCATCAGCTATACAGTTTGCGAAGATTATTTTTCGGCTTCAACTGCAGCAGAGAGAGAGAGAGGAGACTGGGTTGCGTGAGGAGTTTCAATAGAGAGAAGCCCCCACACGTTTTGCCTTACAAATTGGCATATCGCTGTTTTGCCTGTAGCTGACGTAACACCTTCCGGAAAAGTTCTTCCATTATGGCTGCATTAAATTCTGAATTAGGAAAAAGTTTCCAAGTGTCTCATGGGAAAAGATTGCTAAAGCTGGTACAAGGAGATTTGATTTTATTGAAAAGATAGTGACGAGGAGAGACTTACCCAGTAACTGTACACTGGATAGTTCCTGATGAACTCGTTTAACTTCGTTGAACGTCGGTCTCCTTGTTGGAAAAGGTATCGTTCTGATACGAGAATCGTCTGTAAGAGGAAACAAAAATGCAATGGATAAAACTGAGTCGTTGTTTATGCAAAGACTTTTATTTTGCTTTTAATCCTTATTGCAATAGTGCAGTCCCACACCTTTTCGGAACCTCCAAAACTTGCTGTGAAAAATAAGAGCCACATTCTTTGACCTTACACCACATACCTTTCTTAAAGGGAGGCTTTTTCCCTCCGAAGAACATTGATTTATTATAAGCGGGTGTCCTGATGAAGATCCTATCAGACTGTTCCAAGTGCTTTGACCACGCCTCCAGGAGATCCTGAACCTCCTATTGTGGAAACAACAAAAAGTTGGTAAACGAAGCTACCTTGAAAACTGGCTTTATTTTACATCCTGTCAGCCTTTTAAGAAGAAAACTTGATTTATTATACAAAACACTCCAATATCACCCATTGAACTTCCATGAGAGCAACGTTTTTTACTTACCTGTAACAGAGCAGCTTCATTGTATCGTCTCAAACTTGCTCCTGCAGACCTTAATGATAACATCATGGGAATTAGCGACTGGCTTTGAGAAATTCTATGATTTACTTCGCATTGCATCTCCTCATGCGAACTGTGAGGGTATAGATACTTGCCTGCTCAACAAAGGCTGATAAAAATGAACGAATACTTTTGTCTATGATACTGTAAGGAAAAGTCTGCGTTGGGCCAAGAAGTCCATACACATGTACCTTATGCTGGTTTCTGCAGCATTAAGTGACCAGGGGTAGTTTTACTTGCCCTTTATGGGATGCTCATTTTCCAATAACCTTTTACTCCTCTGAGTGGGAAGAGGTTCTGTAAAGTGAGAGTAGAGTATCTTGCCAAAGTACACAATCCAGTGAGGCCCTGCTAGGCCTCGAACCTGCACCACTACATCAATCTGGAATCTAGCTCATGATGGCACATCCACTTTGTGACATCATCATCCTTTCTTTAGATGCCAACTGGTGCATTGGACATCAACAAGACTCCTCCATCTCTGTCAGTCCTTGGCAAGCTGTCCGACTTGTGCTCCAATTTATGGTTCAGGGCCAGTTTGAAGAGCTCCAGAGCCTAATTCTTCTCTTGGGCTTGGTGCTCAGGGCTCCCAGTTTCACAGTGACAGCTTCCTGTTAGCTTTCACTGTCAGTGGTCAATCCACCCTGTAAAGACTTTGAGGGGCCTTGGTAATCAATAGGTTGAAGATTTCTTGACAGGGTTTCAATGACAGATTTGTTTTTGTAGAGTGAGTTTCTCGGCCTCACGCCTAACCTCCAACCAGTCTGGCAAAGTAGAACCTGCCAGGAGTGTAACTCCCACCGGCATAGCCTAAACGGATCATTAGCCTAAGTTTCGCAAGCCATCCCACCACCTCACAGTCACAGTCTCAGAGGGATGAACTTTATAATATCATAGCCAAAAATTACATGGTTTTCACTCTTGTACTTACTTTGGTTGTTTTCCACCTTGCTGTGAGTCTCTTGCTCCCTGCGCAGTTCCTCGCTTGGCTCTAACTGTGTATCGATGAAAAGTTTTGTGCATCAAAACTTCTTTCCCACTGAACACTGCTCCAGCAAAGTGACCTCCTGCCGTCATCAATATAATCCAGTATCGTTTCTTTGGTAAACTTGTGAACAGTGATAGTGTTTCATCTGGTGTGGCTGGAATATTCTGTAAAGGCAAAAAGAAAGATGTTGGAGGGTAAGTCGGTACAAAGGGAGACAGGCAAAGAAGCAGGTTGGTATCAAAGGAGGCAGGTTGGTAGGAAGGAAGGTGGGTTGGTAGGTGCATGCTGGTATGGAGTAAACAGGTACAATGGCAGACAGGTAGACAGATAGACAGACGGACAGACAAAAGTCTGCTTATGAGCCAAGTGTCTCATCAGGCCGAAGCTTATTCCAGTTTGTGTAGCAAGAAGCGACTAGGAGTATTTCTACTCCCCCTTGGATAGAATACTAGTCCATTGTACGGTTATCCCCAGCATAAAGTTTGCTGGTACCATTTATACACCTGGGTGAAGAGAGGCACTGTGAGAGAAAAGTGTCTTGCCCAAGAATACAATGCAATGAGCCTGGCTAGAGCTTGAGCCCAGACCACTCAAACCGGAGACAAGTGCACTCACTAACCATGAGGCCACCATGCCTTAGCTACTTAACAGTAGCTTGGTAAGCAGTCAGACACTTATGTAAGGTAGGTACCTTGACTGAGTACAACACACTGCGATAAACAGACAACACGTCTCCCTCTCCACTGACAAAAAACACCTTGGGGTGCTGTCGCCCAGTTGGGCATGACTCATTTTCATCAGGCGTTTTAGGTGATAGGCTATTGATAGATGGTTTACTGTACTCATTAGACTCCAAATTCAGGTCGCCATCACTGTCTGTGTCACTATCAGAACCAGAAATACTGGATACCTCACCTGGAGGGAAGGAGATTTCATACAATAAATAACTTGACAAATCGGTTATATACATGGTTATTAAAAACTGGATCACTGGATAATGCAATTCAAGAGTTTTCTTTGGCTTTGACATCATGGTATATGAGCCATTAGTATAAATTTACCATAGTCTATTGTGAATCCGTGAATTTGATTGGCTATATTACCATTTTCTATCTGCTGATAGAAAAATAGTTACACATCAGTGCACATCGCGCATCACATTTGAACCTAAAGTAACATAATAAAACACTTCTTTTCTACGCGTTCTTGACATTTTTTCTTTTTATGCATTGAGACTACAGTAAATTTATACTAAAACAATTAGACTACACACCCTTGTTTTCTACGAGTGATACTCAACTTGGCTCCGCCTCGTTGACTATCTGCTCGTAGAAAACTTGGGCTTGTAGTCTAATTGTTAATTATAATCCATCAAATATTTTCACTTGTACGCAATTGGTCTAAACACGTCATGTGACCGAATATTCCCCAGCAAAAACTGAGGAATATCCAAGAATATTCCTCAATTTTCAAATATTGTAGCATATTCTCTAGCCAAATGGAGGCTACTGTTCATTTATACCATGCATTACAAATATGGTAGGCATATATGAACTTTTTGAGGAATATTTATTCTTACTTTACTTTAGTTTTCTACATTTGGGGGCACTTTTAAAAAAAAAAATCATTTCACTTGCACTTGTTGGATGTGAGATGATTTTAGCCAACTTAGCTTTACGTTCTTGTTGGGTAGCTACCATCTCATATCCAGTGCATTCTTGAGGAATACTTGTTAAATAGTCAGTTATTGTTATCCAACTTAAACCTTAGCAGTGATAAAAATCAGCAAGCTGGTATGCTCTTAGCACCAAGAACACAGCTAGTGAACATAAAATATCACTGAAAGTGAAGAGTGATCATCGCAGTAAATTCTCCAATTTAAGCAACTGGAAAGAAGAAGCCTGAAAAAAATCAGGGCTTCAACGGGATTCGAACCCATGACCTCCGCGATACTGGTGCGATGCTC
>JAEMPF020024168.1:0-12874 GCA_022496165.2 Catalaphyllia jardinei
CCACTGGGCGTTAGCTCTAGTAAAGGGAATCTTGGAACCACACGAGGTCCGGAGGTCCGGAGGTCGTGGAGTTCGATTCCCACCGAGGTCAAAATATTTTTTCTTTACCTCGTGTGCTTCCCTGATTCCCTTTACTAGGGCTGACGCCCAGTGGGTTATTCATGGGTGAAATTAGCACTAAAATTTACACTTCAGAGTTAATTCTCTGTTACATCATTTGTGTTCATAGTGGTACGCGGCACAACATTCATATGTACATTTATTTAAGAGTCTTGCTCGCTAAAGGAAAATAGAACGATTTATTTAAAAGTTTCATTGCTGGTTTTAAGTTTTATTTTATATTAAATAAGTGAAAGAAGTGTTAAACCTTATTTTAAGAGGCTTTTCTACATAGGTATAATTATGCATAGTCGACTCTGTCAAAAGCTTCGTTTCCTATCTCTACGATCGCGCTGTTGAAACGTTGTGACTGCTATAGACAAAGTTGAGTAACCCTTACGAGATCAGGGTGGGAGGACTTCCATATAAAAAAGACGGGGTACTCGACAAAAATTTTGAAAAGAACCATAATGAGTTCCACTGATTTACCTAATCCTGCTTTGTGGACGTGACTTGGAGTGTACTATAACAACAAATTATCGCTTGTCATATTCTTTTCAACCGGCTCAATTTAAAGGTACCATGAAAGCTCCCGCTGCTGACCTTTTGAGGCTAAACACCCCAAGAGGTACAAAAACCACTTTTTCAACCCCTGAAAGATACGACGAGCAAGGCGTACGGTATGCAGGGCGGGACTCGGTCGAATTCTAGTCTCAATGAGGCGGAAGGAACCCCGGAACCCGGTACGTTTACCGTAAAAGGGAAATACAAGTTTAAACTATTAAGTGATACTGTGAACATGAAATAATTTCCGGCGGGAATCAGAGGAAACTCACACCACCGCCACGCGAAAGTGCATTTCGCTCTACTATTAAGCGCGGCTTGACGAAATTGGCTGTCGGTAACAATTTCACGTCGAACTGGTTTTGTTTTGCGAGTGCTGATCATCTAACCCGTTCATAGGCAGAAACACACATGCAGATAAAGTTTTCTTCAAACCCATGAACCATTTTTGCATTTAACAGTGACGACTTTCTTTTACGTTTGCCGCATTTTCCCTTCCTTATAGCAGTGGTAGCAGCAGCAGCAGCACGTGTTTTCCCGCGTTTTGGAACAGTAGTACCGGTTATAAATGTACGTTTTCCCAGGCTTGGCGTCAATCCCAATTTTTTTCTAGTGCCTTCCTCTTTTTTTGCTTTTATTAAGTGATAGAGTTATTCACCTTGCTCTTACTTTTAGTCACAACGGTGATGGTGATTACTGAGTGGGTAGTACATAGGAAATGGGGGTGGATTGGCCACACGCTGCGCAAATCTCCATCAAACGTTACCCGACAGGCACTGGACTGGAATCCCCAGAGATTGGCAGGTGCAGGCAGAACTGGAGAAGAAGCACGGACGCTGAAGTGAAGGCAGCCGGAATGACGTGGGTCGTGCTGAAGAGGATCTCCCATAACCGTGTCCGTTGGAGGAGCGCTGTCGCGGCTCTTTGTTCCCGAGTGGAGCTAGAGGCATAAGTCAAGTAAGTCAAGTAGTACATTAGTTGAACAATCAACAGAGGCTCCGTCGCAAAACAAAGGGAGATCTCAGGAACTACGCAGGAGGAATTTAAAAACACAACAATCATCGGTGATTTACATTTTGGATTTGTGAGGAAAACTCAGACAAGGAAACCAATTGACAATCGTGACGTCATCGTTTTCGTAAAGCGCCGTTTTCAAAATGGTTTCCATCCACACCAAAACGAAAAGCAGGCATTTTCAAATTCCTCCGATTAAAAGCCGAGCGTTTTCGAAAAGCTCCGTGCTTGTGACAGATTAGTGAAGACGCTTCCAAATTCCTCTGGCGTAGTGGGACTTATGCGTCCCATGGCGCAATGAGGAAAGATGATGATGATGAGTGGGACGAAGCCCTTAAGCTCTCGCACGCGGAATCCCACTAACTGCGCAGGCCTATCTGAGGTCAAGAATTCCTTACCAGTCCAACAACGTCTTACAGAAGCAGTAATATCCTTATTAAAGTTACAGTTTCAACACAACAAGTTAGTCTGAACAGATATAGACGTGTGCTGTAACAACGAATCAATGAATGATTCACAAACGAGCTAAAAACGTAACTATCGTCATTAACAAAGGTAAAGTCTTTATACTAGCCAAGAGGCCCATCAGACAATAATGTAATGTTGTATTATTTGAGAAATAGAAAACATGTACCGTGTTTCTATCGAGTTATACAAACACGAGTGGAAGTTTGGGAGAACGAGAAATGCTGTGGGAACACGAGCCGCAGGCGAATGTTTCCACAGCTTTTTCGAGTTCTCCCAAACTTTCTCGAGTGTTTGTATAACTCGATAAAAGCACGGAGTACATGTTTTCTATTTCTTTTAGAAAACACGCGACGAGAAAAAGGAAAACAACTTGTTAACTTTGATTATCAAAATGTAAATTCTCTTTGCTCGCACCATCACTACGTCAACAGCGCGCGCTAGTTCTGTGTCTCCATCGAGTTATACAAACAGGATTTTTAACCAATCAGCGCACGTGCTTTCTAAGGACTGTTTTCTAAATAGAACTACTCTCCAATCAAAACTATGGATAGACAATCGCTTTATTATCTAAACACAAGCCCTCCCTCTGACCGGTAGTATATGTAGAGTGATTCTAGTTTAGTGTAAGACTAAAGAGCAATATATACAGAACTAGTCTATGAATAAAAGAATGTACGGACTTAAGCTCAATTGTCTTAACACAAGCTGTCCCTCTGGTCGGTAGTATTTGCCATATCCTACCGGCCAGAGAAACAAGGCAAAGGAGCTTTGAATTTAAGGATCTACCGAAACAGAAGCCCCATGTAAAATTCGTCCTCAAGGAAAGACGTATATAAAAATCCTTGTGTCAAAGTGAAAGACGCCTACAGAAATTTAATTGTAGCGTACAACTGTACGATTGCGAACTAGACGTGAAGAGAAATAAAGAACTGAAGCACACAGCATTTGCCAAAAAATTCCCTACTTTACTCTCTACATATTAGTCTTAACATGCATGTCAAGTAAATAAAAACGTACTTCATTGTGTCTTGTTGATCAACAAAGTTTTGCCACTGGGACTACGTAAATTATATGATTGGTATAGTCCACCATGTTGGAATAGCCGACAATTTCCGAAAGCTGTTCCACTCTGAAACTTGCTCTTAGTACTCCTCCGTTGTTCTTCTGAGCGGTAGGGTTTAGGAACAACCGGTCGTCGTCGCCGTTGTCCTTCGTACGCGCCCACGAGCGCATTACCGCTAGTCATGCTAACCATGAGAAAAATCAATTCATGGGTTTACTTTACTTTTCTATATGGGTATGGGCTCCATTAGGCGCCCAATCGTGACGCAGGAGCTCCGGTACAAGGTGTTTTTCTAAATAAAAACGATGGGAAGTCAAAGACTACTGCAAGGCTGACACAATGTGATACATTAAAGACAGTATTTCAGCTGGCCAAACCAGCCTTCTTCAGGTTTAGGTGTTACTAAGTTACAAAAATGAGATTACAATATTATATAGAGGTGAATGTCGTAATACATATTTCGAAATCAAAAGGGGTGGCGGAAATGACGAACAAAACAAATAAAACAAACATAAAAAAGGTTTTCTAAGGTTACAAGTTTTACGATTCATCACGTCTATTCATACTGTGAGGTTCCAGTGTTCTCGCTAAATCTATTAAAAAAACGACGTGACGAGTGGATAAGTTCGAGTGGAATTAGTTGCATGTCAGTATGGCAATAATTAGGATGAGACAGAAAATGTTCGGCAACCGTGGTGGGTTTGGATTTACTGTTAGTTTTGTCGACAGAGCGTCTATGTTCGTTGAATCTCTCTTTGAGACGTCGCTTAGTTTCGCCTATGTATTGTAAATGGCAGCGGTTACACTGAACCATGTAAATTAAATTTTTGGTGTTTTCCAAAGGCCATTACAAGCACCGTTTCTCATTGGTTAAAACCACACGCATAACCAGCTGCTGTTGACCAAATATTGAACCAATGACGTCAAAAGTGTAGCCCGCTGGAAATTATTGAACCGATGACGTCAAAATGACGTCAAAGTGTAGCCCACTGCAGATTATCGAACCGTTGACCGAGAAAAGGTCAAAGGTTGTGTTATTTTTCGTGAGCGGAAAAACAAAGAGCGAAGTGCTCCTTTTTTTCTTGAGATTCTGAAAGTGTGTCTGCTTAACACTTGACTGGCAAAATTCTGACCTTTCATTTTTATCCAAAGGCCGTTTACTTTGAGTGTAAGTTTTGGATTTCACGATCCGCCATCACTCACGTTCAAACCTGACCGATTTGACCCCAGAGGGTTGGATCCGGGAAACGTGATGTCAAAGGCTCACCAGCTTAAAATTTCAGCGTGTGAACGCAGCTTATTATGTATGCAAAGTGCGAGTTTAAAAGTGTGAAAGCTCAAAACTCCCGTGCTGCATATTAATTCTGCAGCGTACACACGCATCGCATTCTTAAACTAGTGAGCCTTTGACGTCATTTTCTCCTCGACCCAGCTCTTTCAAGAACTTAAATTTAGTAATGGCGGATCGTAAATAGGAAAGTTCCAGTTAAAATAAACAGGTGCCTTTTTTAAATCAAGGATTAAAGCTCAGTTGGGTCACTTAGTGTTTAGTTAACATAGTTTTGAAACCCAAAGGAAAAAAATAATTCATTTTTTGTCACAGGGGCACTTTAACAACTGAAACGTACTGATATATTGGCAGTGTTTTTCAATTAGGCACGTAGCTTTGTACAAGGCAATTATATTTCTAGAGTAAGATATAATTAGCACATAAAAAATAAAACAAAAAAATAACATGGTAAGCTTTTAAGATAATCTCCAGCTGAAAGGATTTAGAAAATAGAGGCCTTCTGACTCAACAATCAAAGTCATGATCAGTGAAAACTCTACCCAAGTTAAAAAAAAATAACGATAAATTGCCGTCTAGTAGATCTCAAATGTTGATGAATGCTATATTTATGACAATGAAAAGTCTAGTTTTAAGAGAGGACCATGATGACACTTGATTTCTCATATTGTACAGTGGCTAAAAGCAACCACATCGACTAAATATTTCCAGGTATTCGGTCACACTGTTTAATTATGCATGTAGTACCTCGGACTGTCGGAGACACGTACGAATGTCGAATACTAAAAAACTGACGAAAAGCACAACTGTAAAACCACGAAGTAGTTAAATTGAAATTTAAAATCAACAAATCAGTACCTATGCTTGTAAACGCATAAGACAACAACAACAGCGACGTAACGGTCAATTAGTCGGAAAATTCAATTTTCAGAAACAATTTGTCCTTCTTTACGTAATGAGGACAAAAGACCTGCTCAATTGGAGCGAACTTTACAAAACCACAACCTTTAGGGCAAATAGCTTCCCTGGGCCTCTGAAATGCAAATACATTTGGAGTGGCTTGTACGATCTGGCTGATGTCGTTGTTTTTGGCACCATTTCTATCCAAAATAGACAACGTGATTGTCCCAATGAAAGGCCACTTTAAAAAATCGTCATGTTCACCCTTCATCATGTGGACAAAGATGGCAACATATCTACCTCTTCCATTATCCACACCACTGAGATACACTCTTATTCCAAACTTGTATTCATAGCTATCCTTATAAATGGCTGGACTGAAAAAAGCTATGGCCTCTTCATTGACATCTCCTTGGCGACGCTGTTGAACCTCGGATATTTCCAAAATAAAAAATGTTTTCTTTGGATTATTTTTGTTCCAAGTGGCCTTTTGTGGCCTGACCCTGAAAATAAAACACAATTTATTTTCTATTATTTAGAATACACTGTTTCGGCGTTGATATCATATGTTGTTGACGTAATATATCAAACACGAGAAACAGGATATCCAAACACCGAGAAGAGAGTTGAAAATACGACGCGCAGCGGAGTATTTTTTGACGAAATTTGAAGTGTTTGGATAGCCGATGAAACACTGTCTCGAGTGTTTGATATATCTTCTCAGTCAAAACAAAACTAAAGCGTAAACGGAGAAGTAATTTCGTCAAAATCTATGCTAATTAAGACCGGGTATCTAAACCTCCTACACGCTTGTAATTGTCTTTGTTTTAACATGATGAATTATTAATGAGTTTGAGAATAAAGCTATCGTTATTACTTTTTCAGTCACAGTTAACTTTGAGGCTTATATGATGTGATTTAAAAGTTGGTGACTGTTGCCTCCAGTCATACAGGATACCACATATACGACAATATATTTAACTTTTTATACGAAGTGATGACGTAACATCAGCTCACCGGTCAGATTCCTGTCTCCACAATTGTAGTTCCTGGCGGCAACAGGTATGCTCTACAGCATGTTCCCTCTCACCAGTGGAACTTACTCCATTTATGTCGGCACCATTGAGCTGCGGGTGGTTTGGAGGCAGGTCTTCGTGTTCATCTGGCGTCCGCTTTGCAGAAGGTCCTGTTTCCTGAATAGGGTAAGGCATTTCTGGTCTATCTTGTCTCTGGTGTGTATCCTGGCCGATCTCCTGAGTGGGATAGCTCAGTCCATTAGACTGTGCACTCTTCTGGAAATAGGGCTGATGTTGTCCATTCACCAACTGACATGTCCCCCGTTCCTGGATGGAAATGGATTCTTGTCTGGGCACAACCTCTCCATCATTCAGCAAGGAATGGTTCAAATGATTGCCTCTTCCACCACTGCTCTGCTGAAAAACTGGCTGCAAATGCTTTACGATCTCTTCCGTTTCTGGGATGGGGCGAGATACTTCAGTGGCTTGACCACCGGTTACCATGGGGGAGGTCAGTAAATTTTCCTGACCATCTTCACTTTGATGGTGAGTCGGATGCCGCTCTTGACCTATGGATTGCTCCATCTCCTTGTCAGGAGGAGATGGTCTAGTGCTCTGCTCGCCATTGTTATGCTGATAAACTGACTGTTGCCCTTGTTCAGGGATCGGCTCAATTGGAGGAGTGTTGTCGCCCAGGAGGCAGCCCTGATCACCATTGCTGTCCTAGAATAAATAAAATACAAGGAAATGACCAAGTGGCCGAAGGGTTATCCTGGGTAAATTAATCCATTTATTATTATTATTATTATTATTATAGTTATTATTGTTATTATTGTTATTATTATAAATATATATATAAATGCATTTAGCACTGCTGTGCTAATCAACTGATTTTGTGAGCTCGAGATCAACTATCACCTCATAGAAATCGAAAGCGAATAATTGTTTTAGCAGAATTCTAACTGAAACTTCCGTCAAATAACGGTTCCAATTTTTTCTAGTCCTAGTTGATACGTCACGCTTTAGAGAATTTGGACGGATTGAAATGTCAATTTAACAAATTGACGTCAGTTTTTCATGCGTCTGTCCTGTTATTGATCATGAACTTCGTCATAACATTGTTAAAATAGTTGTGGATCCACGAAGCGATAGCCTAGTGGATCCGCAGACTACTTTGATAATATTATGACGAAATTCATTGTCAATAATAGGACAGACGCATGAAAAACTGACATCAATTTGTTTTTTTACGATAACAAATTGTCCGCTCTTGTTCGTTAACGTGTCGCATAAATTTTAAATTCATTTGTCTGTTCGGTAATGACGATAAAAATTAGCCAATGAGCGCGCGAGAATTTCTGCAGTTATCGTAAAATTGAATTTGTTTTGAAAAATCTGCTTTCCCCTAGTTACAAAGTAACACATAACTTTAAAAATCCCTTTTATTTTCACCGGTACCAAAAAGCAACATGCACAGCGCGTGAGTATACCTTTAAGGTTTACTCACAGAACTGCCGTTTAGTAAAGCATAGAGAGAAAGTAGCATAGCACGATCATAGGGGTCCTAACCAATCAAGAGCCGAGAAAGACAATAGGCTATTGTTTCGAGAACAATAGACTTTATTGTTTTCCAAATCCAGGATGGCCGCCACAAATTTCAGCCAATCAGGAGGTGAATTAAGAATTCAAGATGGTGGTAGGGGCTTGGACACCCTGAGCAGCAGTGAAACCTGGAAACTAGATACCAGGTTTCCATAGGAGTTTGTTTTGGGGTGAAAAAATTGCCCACTAGACTCGAAGGCCTGGGATCGGTCTCTCAGACTCGTCCGATATGTCAATTGAAAAACAATCTATACACATGTAAATCAAATGAGAAAAAATTGTATTTTCAAAACTCCTAATTCTTTACAAGAGGGACCTGTGTCCAATTTGCAAACAAGGTGTGTGTGCACTTAAAGTACATCAAGTGCAAATGTAAATTTAAACTCATTGATCTCAACTGTTCCCTTGAGAAAAGCATCATTCAAAAGAATCTTAAACAAACAAAAGACATTTTAAGCCACCGTTGAAGAAAAAATTTTCATTGTTTTACCCTATCTAGGAATTCAAAGTAAAATCGTTACTCAACAGCTTAAATCATGTATTTCCAGATTCTATGGCTGTTTTAATCCTAAGATTATTTTCAGAAACACTCGCCGAATTAAGTCTTTTTTCCCCTATAAAGACAGGCTCAGCCGCTCCCTTAAGTCTAAAGTAGTTTATAGGGCTAGCTGCTGGGATTGTGAAGATTGCTACATTGGGAAAATAAAACGTCGTTTACATGACAGGAAAACGGAACATTTCAAGGCGCTGACGAGCAACAGCCATTCTTCTGCCATTGCTGATCACATGACCCAAACAGGCCACAAAATTTAATGGGATCACTTTGACATTTTAGCCACTGGACAATTTGATATACACTGTAAAATTAAGGAAACCTTGTTGATTCGCGATTTAAAACCAGCGCTCAATGAAAATGTTGGCTGTGAGAAAATTCTTCTCTACTAGCCATTCATATTTTTCCAGCAGATTTAACTAGGTCAACTAAGTCAGAGATGAAACGTGAAATGAATTAAAAACCGAGGGCACGCTTAGAAGATAAACATATCATCTAAGGTATTTCAAACATTGCAAATCGCATCGCTCCTGATTCATCAGCCGCACAAATTTTAGTTCGGTCAAAGCGGTTCTCTAATAGTGGCAAGAATAATTCACTTACATCAACCATAGTCCTTTCAAATTCCTCCAAAGCGATGCTCAGCTCTTGATCACTTAGTTCCATAATCGCCAAGACAAGAATGCGAAAAAGTGTGTCCAACTTCATCACAAGTAAAATGATTTTGCTCAAGTCTGAAAGACTTGTATATAAAAACGTGTATCCAATGAGAAGATGGGGGATACGGGGTATGCGATATCACATGATTAAGAACTAGCTGGTGTTTTATTCAAATCCAGCACGTGGGTGTAATCGTGCATCAATCAATGATTGGTTTACTTCTCGCGCGTGACCACCTTGAAATCACTTTTATTGTGGAAGAGTCTCAGCGAACGCTGGTATATACTTTTAGATAGGAAACATTTGCATTGACATTAGCAAAGTCTATCTAACCAATCAAATTAATCGTTCAATTTCGTAGCTATGGGAACAAAGCATCCGTTAAGCAAGAGTGAATGAGTACAATTGATTGATTGACTAAACTATTAGGATGGAGACGGTGGAACTAAACTTCGACGCTTACTGTTCCCCTCAGCCCTTACCCCTACTCATAATTATTGCACAGTCGTTACATTACGCGCTTTCAAAGACCAACCAGCCAAAAACAGACTGGGCATTAAACTTCAATCATATTTGATTAAAGGCAATGCACTGTTTAGCCATACGTAAAGAGGTATATCCTTACATATATGCTTACTATATGGCAAAGAAATCCATATTTACCTCTGACTCTAATAGAGGGTCATTATCGTCAGGGCATCTGCTTCGGCCATTCCTTCAAAAAAGTAGAAATTAAATGTTACAAGGAAGACATTTCTGACATTGTCTAATATTATTTTGATCAGCATCTGGACTTTATTGATTGTGCTCTTTTTATTGTTTTTCTTCGTGAAATTGCTTGTTCTTTCACCCAATGAAATGTCAGCGTAACCATAGTTACCAGATTGTAGGGAAAATCGAAAGCGGAAAAATTATAATATTAGGTCTGCGGAGCAATCATCGGATTGTTTCGAAGCACTGCCCCAACGTCGTATTCAACTTCTAGTAATTTGTTCTTCTGGAAATCTTCAACATAAAGGGTGACTGAACAAGAAATGGAAGCTGCAATGATCTTTTCGGTAAACCTGTTTTCGTGGAATCACTGATGGCCATGAACGCCAGCGCCTTTTTATCAAACATCTGTAAACAACCGTGACCGCTGGTAATTTGTGCATGGCTAGGAACACCGAGCTACTAAATGTGTTTATACGGAACAAAAGTTTTAAAGTGTTGGTTTTGGACAGCAATGGCACTGATCGTCGCAGTAACAAAGGAATAGTTAACGGTTTCACAATTGCTATCGACATCACGAGCCGCCACCAATGCTAGCAAAGTGGCAAAGGTTGATGGTGGTCACTTGTATTTGCTTGTGATTCAATCAATGGCTTCATCGAAACGTTCGCTTTTCCACTTTGGGAGTTTTCAAAGCAACAACCTATGCTCCGGAAGAACCTTTGAAGAGGACAAAGTTTCAAGTATGTGTTTTCCATGATTTCTAATAACTGCGAAGTGATGCAATTGTCTTACTGAGTCTATCTATGCTCTGAATAATTTCTTTCAAAATAAACTTTGAATTATAAGTTTGTATATCTAAATTTTTGGGTTTGATCTAGTTGGATTAGATTGCCACTTTTGCTCGATTTAAGTTAAGAAACGTTTCCACGTTTCGATGAGAAACAATTGTAAAGTACGTGATGTGCACAGGTTGTTCTCTACTTTCCGATCTTTGCACAATTCTAACGCAGTCATGTTTAGACCACGTTTGCTTAATTAGTTAATCTTCCACAACCTATGAGCGCCCAGATCTTGAAATTAAGGACTGCTAGTTACTCTTTCCAACATTGGTCAGCAGACGTCACCTGGTCTGCTGATATGGCCAGTAATTTAAAGTATTATTTTCAGTTGTATTGTTTGAAGCTTATCTACTCTGATGAGTTCCTTTCAAAAGATCTTTCAAATGTAAGTTCATACAGCCTATGTTTTTGGTTCGATTAGCGACTTTTGATCGCCATTTTAGTTCGATTTATAACATTGCTTTGCAGCCAATATTACTCTTGTTAGAACTTGTGATTGTACTCATCTATTAAAAGAACTTTTGAAATGTAAAGTTTGTACAGCTTATATTTTTGGTTTCTGATTAGCGATGTTCAGAATCGAATATAGGATCTATCAAACATTACAAGATAAACATTCGAAGAATTTCGTTCTTGTCGCCGCGATAAGGTTAGAATGAATGCCTCTCAAACTGTAACAGCTCAATTAAACCTTAAGCTCCATGTTATACCAGGGTCAGGCAGGCGCTGAAACTACTCAGCGGAGAGTGTTTCACGGTCAATAAGTGAAAATGATCTTCTCAAGTAAAAAGATTAGAATGTTGTAAACATATCCCACTTTCAATATATCAAACGTTTACAATGGTTTAGATTTAAATTTTGATTCGTTAGAAAATATAACGGAGCAGATAGGAATACGACGACACTGGATTTTTGAAACAGTTGTTCAATCAGTTTTTCTCTATACTCTGAATAATTTCCTGCCTTTCTTAGCTTGGCTTCCTCAGTCGCTTTGCGAGGAACTCTTGGCGAATTCTTTATACAAATAAAAACGTTTTGGATCAAAACTGAGGGTCTTGAAAGAAGAAAATATTCGAATTTTCCTTGCCGTCTGCCGAAAGATATGCATGTAACATAGCTCTTTTGCAAAATGTAAATGGCTTCAGTGTGAAGAGGTTAGTCATGTTGAAGCGACTATGATAGGACATTGTATTCTATTTGAATTTTTAAACTCAGTCTGGCTAGCAACTATTATAGCTTTCGACTCCTTTCAAATTTCTACTGATCAGAAGTCAATGTAGCAGGCGAATCAATTGCTGAAACAAGAAACATAGGAGTCAACTAGGTTAGATTGAAATCAAGTTTTAGGAACAGTTTGATTTTTCGACCAGTTTAATCGACTTAAGAGCTTTCAATCTCTCGCAACCACCGCCCAATTCGCTGTCTGCTAGTTGGACGGGTTGAACTCATCTGCCAATTGGAATTATGAGTCAACAACAAAGTAAATCTCACTCACATCAGTTTCTTAGAATATATTCAGCAGCTGCGAATATTTTTTTTTTACTTATTGCCTTGAGGTGTTGAAAACTAAAAAGACTGCCATGTGTGAGCTCATTTAAGGCTGAAATGCTCGAAACAAAATTACATCAAAGTTCCTAACAATTCAGTTGCATATTTTGGGACAAGAAATTCCAGGATCCTATAGAAATAATGATAGTGAAATAATCACTACCGAATGTTGTCGACGGATCACAACTGTATTATGATTAGCCAAACACAACTGATCACTTCAGTGACACTTGTTCATCTCGATTTCTCCCAGAATTCCCCCCCCCCCCCCAACTTATGACTCCCAAGCATGAGACTGAAAGCTCAGTGATCGTAGTTGAAGAAGATATGGTTGGAAATCCGCGAGTAAGAAGCTATACACTATTTTGAAGTCCTGCAAAATAGGAACTTGTGTTTTCTTTTGGAGTAGTAATTGCATGCCAGTTTAGGCTTATGTCTATGAAGGAAATTATGCTTGTTGATCACCAGAAAAATACAATAACTTGTATTTAGTCCTTCAACACGAAATGTTATACACAACTGTATTCGTCATCATCATCATTTATC
>JAEMPF020024169.1:0-17500 GCA_022496165.2 Catalaphyllia jardinei
GTATTTGTATAAGTATTAGTATTAGTGTTTGTATAACTATAAGTATTGGTATTTGTATAAGTATTAGCATTAGCATTAGCATTAGCATAATCATTAGCATTAGTATAAGAATTAGTAATAGCGGAGCTCCGGCGGCCTGAAGGGCCGAGAAGCGGAGCACCATAATTATAGAGACAGAACGACATGCATGCATAGAAATAGGAACCCATGCAACTCTTTTTTCATAGTCAAAATGGCTAGCGGCATGGATGACGTGCGCTTTTGTTCAACGACGACGACGACGTCGCACAACATGGCAGCCATCTAGCTAATACCAAGTCATGCAGTTTTCGATTACAGCCTATATCTTTACAGCCTAAACAGCCTATATCGATTACAGCCTATACATTTTTAATATAGGGTTGCACTGAAGCAAAAAAAAAAACATACAAACAAACAAGCAGAAAGCAAGAATCAAAAGGTAAAATTGAAGTAGCGAAAGAGAGAGAGAGTCAACGCTGATGAAGGAGGCGAAAGAGCAGAAAAAGTACTGAACAATGCCGTGAATTATGTCGAGTCAGGGGCCAGAGAAAGGATATGAAACAACACCGAACACTGCCAGGAAAGCTTGAGTGAATTTTCAGGTTAATTTGTTTCAGGACTGGTCGCCGATAAAATATTTTGCAAACTAAATTGAGCCCAAAAATACACGCCGGTAGTATTCCCCTTGCTCATGAATAATTATTAAACTTTAATACTGCAAGCTTAAACGAACTTTCTTTTATCCTTTCTTTCTTAGTTCATTCTTCATTGAGAAGGGATTTGCTGTTTGATCTTCTGATGTGCATTGTAGTGATATGCATATTGTAAATGATGCAGATTTCCTCATTTTTAACTTTGTTGTTGTCCAGTTTATAGTTCGGTTTGGTGAAATGCTTATAGTCGAGATATATGTCGAGTACATGATTATGCATGTAAACCGTGCCTGCAAATAAATCTCAAATTTGATTTGCTTTTTCATAATCATTTTACTAGTGCCACTGCTTTTGGTTGGGGCTACTTGGCCCCTATTTTCCTAATGACAGGTTAATTTCCCCCGTGTGGTATTCAAACTTATGCAAAAGTTCCAAAAAAGTATAAAGATAACTAATTAAAAAGAGTTGCAAAGAACTTTTCGCAGCAATGAACGGTGTAAATGACATTTGGAAAAAAATTAGAGCATAGAAGTCCTCGCTCTGCCCATTGCTCGGTATTAAAAATAAATTCTGCAGGCATATACAAAATTTAGTAGGTGAAAGCCCTCTGCTCTCTCCACTCTCCAGTCTCCCTTTCTGCTCTCTTTTTCACACTATTAACTAACATATTAACTGATTGTCATTGACATGTTGTCTTTGTGGTGCTTTACTTTTTTGCTAGTTGAAGAAAGTTTCAATCTCTTCCTGGCTGTTTCCTTTGGCCTGTCTGGTACTAGGTCTCTATTGTCCTAAAATTTTCTGTCGTCATTCACTACATTATTTTCAGTCACAACATTATTTTTGCTTTGTTTCAGGGTCATTTAGCAGGCCTCTAATTGGCCTGCGGGCATTACAGGAGAATAATTTTCATTACATTCCTTTTAGGGGTTAGTATTTTTAAATGAGTTATATTTATTATGATTTAGGCATTTCATTCTATTTTTACTTTTGAAATGGAAACACACAGGCTTGAGTTTGCAATGCATATTTGGGATGACCGACATCCCTCTTCAGTTGCGAATAGTAAATGAACCGCTTGTCAGTGTGATAAAAAGGGAGCCTAATAGAATATATGAAAATATACAATGATAGAAAAACAGTTGGTATTTTAGCACGGAAAATTAATGTCGCATGTCATGTTCTACGATTTTACAGACATATACCGTCCTTGTAAATGTAAATAATGCAGCAACATTAGCCAAAACACAAGCCTTATAATATTATAAACGCGTAAATGATATTTTTATGACAGAGAACTGGACAGGGCATGAACTTCTCCTTCTTAAATTGTAAATATTTTAATTCCTCTCAGCCCTGTCAAAGTGTCTCAGCTGGGACCTTCATTTTTGCAACCTAGAGGATGTTACTTGTTTCCACCATACCCAACAGAGAAGCTCACCAAATCCTACACAGTAACTAATAATTAACATGTGTGTATCTCTGGCCTTTGCTCTGTCCTACACATATATTCTGTAAATAATTCCTGCCTTAACTGCTGTAAACAATTTTGGTAGAGCTGCTTCAACAGTTTCACTTATAACAAATCCATTTCTATGTAGTAACAGCCCAACATGTGGCAGTGTTATTGCGTATAAACTTTATGGAGTGTTTTAAATGTTTATTTTTCTATGATTACCGAAGACAACAAAATATACGTGTGTATACATAACTTGAACTTGGCGTTGGTTGTGAACCATAGCTATATTATGGTCAATCTGAAATGTCATAGAGTTTGAAAATACCATATATCTGTGACGGTTCTGAGGTGGAGAGTTGTTACAATTGTACATGTAAATGGCTCATGCAAGATTTCTTACTTGTTATACGTCAGCTGCCAATATGTTCTGTAAATGAATATTAATAGTCAACTGCTGTTGTGCAACAGTCTACACCAATGTACAGTGTCCTTATTGATTAACCAAGTTATGCTGTTTTCCGTTGACCAATGCTGTTTATTGTTGTAATGTGATGTTGAAACACCCAAGTTTACAAACATGCCCAGTGTCAACTTGTCAAATTTATGAACTGGCCAGACAGTCTAGATTACACAATTTTCTGAATGTTGGCATTATCAGGTAGGCTATTTCTTAAAGCATATTTTGTAATTAATGATCTCTCAGACATAGTTTTCTTCAAGAAAAGATTCATACCCCACATGGAGGTTTTTTTCTTTAGAGCTCTCATCTAATACACTGATGCTTTGGAATTTCTAAAGGCTGGTCATGAATGGGTGCTGGGTGCGAATATCTTCTAGGCTGCACAATCAGGTTTAGTAAGCAAGAACATCAGTCTTGACCCTGACAAAGTCTGATGTTCTTTTGGAAGCTTCAGTGATATACTGTTGTGCATGTATATGTACAACCAAACAATCTGGATCGCCCTTTGATTTGGTGATTGGGATTGTGCACATTGTTGTAGTGCAATGTTCCATGCAGTTGCTTGTTTAAAGCAAATCTTAAAAGCAATTAGTCGCCACGTTCATACACTAAAAGCTACATAAACTGGCTATGCATCTTAGGGCAGATGCCATCCCCCTGCATGTTGCATTTGATTCACTACTGACACTCGGTAAACAACTAACAGTGAAGTCCTACCTATATCAATGAAAGTGGAATTTCATCTGTTGGTATGCAAAAAGATTATAATAAATTATAATTGATATGTCTATAAATGAATAACAAAGATGTAGCAGCTACAGTACGATTTCATGCCTGCTCAAGACTGTGCTCTCTGTGCTCTAGCAGCACACAGTTGCATCAAAGGGACGGGTTTTAATCTTTAGCGACATGAAAAACATACCTAGTTCCCCTTGCCAGGCGACCGCCTTTTTGAGTTGATTTAACTTGGAGATAAAAACAGTCATCCTTCCTTTTTTTAATTTTTTGTGTTGTGTTGAGAAGTGTTCGAGGCAAAATGGTTCACTGCAGAATGTTTAAATCCATAATTTTGTGAATTCGAAGTCAAAACACTGGTCGTTCAATGGCTTCTATGGTGTGACTATGTTTAACACTGGCCTGCAGTGATACAGGGTCAACAAAAAGCCTTCTTAGTTCTTGTGGTTTAATGTATAATATTCATAAAAAGTTCCTAGTTGAAAGAGAATGTAAAGTAAATTATCAGAAGCACAGAGGGAAAAAGGACTTACCTTTTACAGATATTAACCAATTTAAAAGAAATTTTTTTGTCTTTCTTTGTAGACTTTTGACAACAGTGTGTAAAACAATTGCATGAGAACTTTCTATCTTTGGCATCTGTAAATAGTGTAAATGCCTTCGAAACAGTGCACAGGATATATTTACTTGAGGGTCAATCGGTTATCATAGATTAAGTAATAATATTATGAAATAATCATAATTAATTAATCAATTAATTTTTGATTTGTTTTTGTTTGTGCTAGTGAGCTTGACTTCTGGACACCCTAGCCTACAAGGCTGGGAGCCCGAATGGCTCCCTAGCATTTTTTCAGAGTACAGCGTTGACTGTTCCTGTCAGTCGATATGCTGAACAGTGTACGCATGTGCGGCCTGGATTAAAACTTTGGAAAGATTTTCATAGCAACCATGGCCAGGTGAGATATTTCTAAAGAATACGAATTTAAGTTACTTATGATTGCTTATACGCACTGATATTTATTGTAAACAATATCTTACTGAGTGTATTTTTCTTGTGTACTGATTCTTGTAGAACACAGAGACCACTCAGTGTTATGACAGAGAAATTAATGTGTGAAATTTAAAAGCTCTATACACAAATGCATCCTGGAACAAGATAATTAATTATGAATTCAGCTTCTGAGACTAATCACCAATTAATTACTGGAGCATACACTGTACATACGTGTAAAAGAGTTCAATAATTTATTACTTCGTTTGGTTTCTCTGTATTTACAGACAACATGATACAATTTAAATAAGTTCCCCGAACAAACTGACTCTGATGTTGAGTTCTGCATTCCATCCTGTGTGTAGTAGCATTATAGCTGCAACATTGTGACAGATACATGTACACTGTATTACATCACATAATCATATTAACTACTACCTTGGTCACAAAGGTTGGATATTTTCTTTCCTTTCGCATTTTGCCCCTCCCCACCCCTGTGCAATGTTGAAAAAACACTTTGATCTAACGCAAATCTGCATTTGATTATTTTCCAACGTTGATAGGGGGAATGGGGTTGCTGGCATTTTCCAACACAATTTGTTCACGGTTGTAGCTATTTAGAGTGCCTGTTAAATTAATCAGTTTTTCTTAGAGATAACTTGGCCATGTTTTTTTTAATAAGGGACTGTGCAATGATTACCTGGAGGGAGGAAAGGGGTGGGGGGTTGGTAAATGGGTGAAACGTGCCCCAAAACTAAGTCATACTCCCCTCTAATTGAGAAAAAATAACTTCAACCTCCCCTCACACAATGATATATTAAGGCTAACCCCTCTCCCTTGAAAAAAGGCTCCTCCTATTGATTCCCTCATCCACTATCAACTTGATTTATCTCAACGATTTTAATGGCTGTAATACCAGAAAACTACCGATTACAAATCTGTTGTCCCCGATAGACAACTTCAGTCAAACTCTAAAAGAACACACTACGGTCACATGGGTCAAAGTTCATTACATAATCAGTCTCCTGCGTGATGTCACGCAACTCCAGAAAAAACGGTGTCAACATTCTCCCCCCCCCCCCGAATTGGAGGGAGGTCTGTAATTCGCACATTGCATTTAACTGTTCTAAACTCGTCTTTGGTTCAAAATAGGGATTAATCAGTGACGACTTAAATGCCTTGAATCTAAAGTGGAGAGATTCTGGTTATCGGTCGCTTTAGGACCTTGTCCTTGACTCGAACATCCATCACTAGCACTAGTCCATCAGGACCTGGATAGGTCTGCTCGATGCGTCCTACTATCCATTCCCGTCTGGCAGTATTAGTATCGATAACTTCAACCACGTCTCCAACCTGAATGTTATCTGCAGGAAAGAACCACTTTGGTTTCGATCCAATATGCGGCAAATACTCTCGCATCCACCGTTGCCAAACATGTCTCGTAAGCTCGTGCACTCTTCGCCAACGCTTCCTTGGGTTAAAAGGTGTGATGTCAACACTCTCTGGTACAAAGTTGCCTCCCATCTGACCAATCAGAAAATGGTTTGGAGTCAACACCGGGTCGTCATTTGAGTCATCGCTTACAGTTGTAAGAGGCGTGGAATTAAGAGGGCTTTCAACTCCGATGAAAATCGTCTCCAACTCCTCGTCGTTTACCGCTGCGCCACCGAATACCGCAGTTTGGCTGACTTTATCACAGACTCGAAGACTCCGCAAAAATGCGGCGCAGCTGGCGGGTTTCAGTTCCACGTCATACCCTTGTTGGAGGCCATCCCTTGTCTTGGTCAATTGCTGGGACTAATTCCTTTAGTTCCCTTGACGAGCTTACAAAGTTTGTCCCATTATCACTTAACATCTGCTTAGGCCAACCCCTCCTCGCCGTCATCCGTATGATAGCATTGAAAAATACATCAGTGTGGCAGCAATGTGTCTGTAAACAGAGGAATAAACACAAGTAGCGCTTTTCTCGTACTCTGCCCCGCCCTTGCTTAGTCAAGTAAGGACCTCCAAAGTCAACTGCACAATTGATGAATGGTCTAGATGACTGCTGTGGTCTGATTCTTGGTAACGGTGCCATCTGTTGAGAAGCTGGCCTTGATCGGAATCGCTTCGCACACTCCAAGCACTCTCCCATGACCCTTTTAACCTGTTCCCGTGCATGGACCACAAGATATCTCGCACGTAGGTGATTGATTGCATAGTTCAGCCCCATCTGATGACCGTCTGATTCATGGTAGTACTTAACAATCAGGCCTGTGACTTGATCCCTCTTTGGCAAAATGATTGGACACTTAAAGTCGTAGGGAAGATCGTCCGCCTGTTCTAATCTTGTGTTCGATCTTGAAATTCCGTTAACTAATACCGAATTTAACGCTGCCAATGAACTTTGCCTTGGGACTTGCTTGTTTCTTTTCGGCGCATCCATCTCTGCTGCATACGTTTCAGTGTGCACCTCCCTAATAATAGCTTCTTCAGCATCTTCAAGCTCCAACGGCGTAAGTTCGCCCTGCAGTCTTTGATTGGCTGGTCTCCTACAGTTTGCAGTGAATCGGTGAACCCAGGCTTTCACTCTTACTAGAGACAAGCCAAGTTCCAGTTTTCCTTTTGGTTTAACCCGATACCACTTTGAATACCTTGAGGGGTTCAACCGCCAAACTCCTCCCTCTCTGGCATTATTGCCGTCAGCATTCTCTTCAGCTCCCTCAGTGATTTCATAACTGCAAGTCGTTTTTCCTGAAACTTGTTTTCCTCTTTTTAACTCAAGACTCTTCAGACGTTGGCACATCACACTTGCACTCTGGCCACTCGTCTGCTGACCTCTTTAGGAACTCAGATCCATTCCACCATTGACTTGTGTTTGCTAATTCTTCAACTCTGAGTCCTCTCGTTCCGTGATCCGCTGAGTTTACATTAGTGTGTACATACCGCCACTGACTGGGAACTGAACACTCATGGATCTCGCCCACACGATGAGCTATGAACGGCTTGTACTTTCTGCTTTGACCGCGGATCCAGTATCCCTCTATCCACCCAGTATGTTACTTCGTGTGAAGATATCTTGAGAGCTGTGCAAACTTGCATTGTTAGTCGCGTACCAATGAGTGCACCAAGGAGCTCCACCCTGGGGATACTAACAGCTTTCAATGGTGCAAGCCTGGACTTTGATGCAATCAATCAAACAGTAACATCACCACTCTCATACACATGACGTGCATAGACTGCAGCTGCGTATGTACTCGCCGATGCATCAGTGAATGTATGGATGCTCAACTCTACCACCTTAGCCACAGGATCTTTCAAACACCTTGGAGTTTTCACTAGTTCAAAGTCAATCAACTCTTAAAACCACTTAATCCATTCTTGCTGATGGTGTTCTGGCAACAAATCGTCCCATGTCCCTGCTTCTAGCCAGGCTTTCTGCAACAACAACTTCGATCTGACTATGTAAGGCGACAAGAAACCTAATGGATCGTACACTGTAGCTGTTTTCTTGAAAACATTTCTTTTGGTGAATTCAAATCCATCCAACTGCAAGGAGTGCCAAAAGAAGAATTTGTCATCTGTAGCGCTCCACAGGACACCTAGGGTGTTGGGAACTCTCTCTTCTCCAAGTCCATCTCAGAAGCTCTGTCTTCTTCTTTGATGTCAGCAATCACATCAACATCGTTAGATACCCACTTTCGAATGTGGAAACCAGCCTGGTCGCCTAATTCAGCCAGCTGCCTCCGTGTTTCTTTAGCTTCATCAACCGTGAGTGCTGAAGGCATAAGATCATCCATGTAGCAGTGTTCCAAGACTGCTTTAGCTGCCAATGGGTAAGTATGAATATTAGTTTCTGCGTGTTTCTGCCAAACGAATTGAACACAAAATGGGCCATAACATCCTCCGAAAATAGACCTTTGCAATTCGTACATCCTGGGTGAATCATCACAGCCCAAGTTCCTATACAGAAATATCTGTGCAATGGCCTGTCAACTGGTCTAAGAATTAGTTGGTGTTACATTTGAGTCACATCACCAACTAAGGCAAACGATTCCTTTCTGAACTTTACTAAAATGTCCACAATGTCACTTTGCAACTTAGCACCTGGCCGGCGATTCACTGTTCAAACTCTTTCCGTTTTGCTGAGCCGAGCCATCAAATACGATCCGAACTTTGGTTGTACCCTTCTCAGGGCGAACCACCGGGAAGTGTGGAAAAAACCATCCTGATGAAGGTTTAGGCTCCTCTTCAGGAACTACTAGGATGTATCCTTTGCTTTTGTAGTCATCGATCACTGACTGGTATGCCTGTGCGAGGCTCTCATCCTGCTTCAATTTCATTTCAACTGAAAGGCGCCTTACAGCCATCTGCCGGTTTGATGGCAAATGTGATCCATCATGTTTCCAAGGCACGGCACCTTCATATCATTCATCATTGAATAACATTATAGTGCTACTTTTGCAACTTTTTTTAAAGTTTCCTGTTTTATTAAATCCTTTTTTGTTTTCACTAAACCAACTTATACTTATAATACTTCCATTGCTTACAATAATAACAATACATGCAATACTTACTCTACTTAACTTTACTTTACAACAAAACTAACAATCAATCATGTCTTAATTGCTTGTGATACTAACAATACTAACAAATACTAACCTTACTTACAATACTAACAATACTGACAATACTACCATACTAACTCAAATTACAATGCTAATGGGCTGCTTTTGGAGTTTTTTTTGACTGTTTGTTGGTTGATGGTTATCAATATTAATCCTGTTTTAATTAAATCCTAGTGCAAATAAAGACTAGCACTGTTTTAACGTATATAACAGAGGCATTCCTTTCCTACTGCATGACAGATAGGAAAACAACAGTTCATAGATTAGAACACCTTAGAGTTGATAGATGTGTCAGTTTTATTCCAACGTTAGTACTTATAATTAAAACTCTTACACTACTTTTCAGTTTTCAAAAAGGAATGAAAAAGTAATGCCCAAGCAAACCTGTATGTATTAAATTGTTACATCCAACCCCCCTCTCTTGTTATCATTTTCTCCTATGCCCTCCTCTTTTATTTCCCAACTCCCCCCCCCCTCCAGGTAATTATTGCACAGTCTCTATCTGCTTTTTGATATTTATCGTGCTTGGTTTATGGTGCCTTTAAATCAATTTTGTGATAATCTTGATTGGGCATGGCATAAATTAATATTTTGCCCACAAGAAATGGACTGGGTACTGAGCAATTAGTCGCAGGATTAGTATTTTTGTAGAAAGAGACGGTTGAGAAATTTGTGACATTCTAAAGACAGCCTTGCCATTTGCATCATCCAGTAAAATTAATTTGTTTCCCAGTGTTGTACAAATAGTGTTGATGAGATCTCTAATTTATAAATTATTTAAGGCTCTTGTTTAAATGATTGCTTTATAACCCAATGTCAATCTTTGGTGCATGTAGGATATTGATGTATTTTTGACCCATTTTGCTGTAAATTATCTTTAATTGACGTGTCAATAAAAAGATCTCTTGGATATGTTGGGCTCTTCTCACAAATGTACCTAGATGCATCATAATCCCTGAGTGCATTGGGCTGTGTAATGCAGACAAAAATTATTTGAACATAATATAACGTATTCATAGTTTACTTATAATTCTTGGTATAATTTCATCACAGCAAAATTATTTAATGGACCCAATAACAGCTCCTGTAGTCCACAATCTTAGCGGAGAAAAAGAACAACCCACATTAAAATTGAATAATAGAATTATTTTTAGAAGCCTATGCATTGGTATTCACGATCAGCTATTAACCATTCATGCCAGAGCGATTTTGCTTATACTTGATGGTGCAAACTCTTCCAGCAAGAGGAGACTCTATACAAAAGTGAAGATAGCTAACTTTATCTTTATGAATCAAGCTAAAAAACAAAACCTTTTCAACTTTTCACATGCGTATACTACAGATTGTTAAGAGTTCGAATGTTTAAAGTGGCAGGTCGTTTGTAGCCTAAACAGAACGTAGGGTTGTGGGAACAGCAACAAGGTTATTTATTCCACACGAACGTAGTAGTTCCACACAAGACTTCACAACAAGCACGGGCTAGGCTTATAAACTATACTTCGGCTTCCGTCACTCTTGTATATCCACGACCTCTGCTAAATATCCAAGTAGCCTCTCTGTTACACTTCAACAAACACGACCTCTGTCGACACTTAACACGCGACCTTCGTCACACTTCATTTAACACTACTGACTCACGAGATAATTCTCTCTAAACACTCCTGGGAAAAACCACCTAAACCACCGATTTGCTTATATGCTTTACAACATAAGGTTCTAGAACTTTTCAGCACTGCTAAATAAAGTATCATTGCAATATTAAACTATTTACAGCAACATACGAAAACAACTAAAAAGAACTGCTGAATCACGGTGTTGCGATACTAATTAAATATGCATATTCGCGAATCTTCCAAGACGCGCAATAATTTTTCGTAACACAGATTTAGGGACTATTTTCATCGTCACACAATCTTACACCTCGGTCTGCTGATGTAATCCTAGTTCGAATTGAGACAACAAAATCGCTTGAAATTTACCTTACGTACATGTTGGTCTATAGTCATTTGTAACAAAACTGACTGAGGAGCTCCGCTTTCAGGCTTGGCTAAATCTATATATTAGTATTTGCATAAGTATTAGCATTAGCATTATCATTATCATTATCAGTAGCATTAGCATTAGCATTAGCATTAGCATTAGCATTAGTGTAGGTAATCATACGGTTTCGAGTTCAATTTGGAATTAATTTGCACGAGTAGGTTTTTCAAAAATCTGAAATTGCACGCGCCGCTTCGGCGAGCTTTTTGAAAAAATCATAAGTGCGAATAATTTCAAATTGAACGAGAAAAACCGTATGACTACTTATTAATAATGCAATCATGGAAAAATTCGCGCGGAAAAAGTGCCGGAAGATATTTCTTGAAGCAAATTTTTTCGCATTGATTGCATACACGTTAAAGGCTGCCAATTACGAGGGAATTTTCACTTCCGGCAATTTTTTCTCAGGAATTAGAGACTACTCTTCGACCAATACTTTGACCTAAAAATCCAAATTTGAAGAAAATTGCCGACTTGAAGGTATACCATATACTTTACCAGGAGTTCATGACAAGTAATTCTACTGTAGAGTTGCGTGTTTAGAAACTAATAATAAGAGAAAATTCTGTCTTTTTATGTTGCTAAATGTTGGGAAAATCATAGGGATTTTAGATTTTGCTCTGGCAAGTTTAGTTCCAAAAGCAAAAACACCAAATTAAAAAAGCCTTTTTACTTTTTGTTCTGATGGAAAATTAATATATAAAATATCTATAAAATATATAAAATTAATATATAATCTTCGCTTTCCATGGTGTTTTTTTAATTTAATAATACGGAAAAGATTAGTATAATTAACAATTGGTTCATGCTTTAGCGTGCTCTATCGAGTTATGGAGCACGCGGGAAGTTTGGAGAGCACGAAAGAAGCGTAAGAGTTGCCCGAGGCGTAGCCGAGGGCAACTCTAGCTTCTTGAGTGCTCTCCAAACTTCCCAAGTGCTCCATAACTCGATAGTGCACAGCTAAAAGCATGAACCAATTGTTTTATAACATAGCCGGTGGAATTGTGCATAAAATCCGACGCGAATAACCGACAACAATATCAGAAGTGATTGTTCGCGGTAAGCGAAATAAACAAAATAGGAATTGGTTTTATTTCAATCTCTCTTTTGAAAGCTCGAGTTTCATATTTAACAATTTCAAAACGGAAAAATTTAACTTACCTTTGAAGGATGAAACAGACCAGTTTGTAACTTGTTTGGTTTTACCAGAGTGTCTTTCTGTCAAAATTGCATTTCACCCTCGAACAGTGAAGCGAATCGTGATGGCGCCGATGCCGAGTCTCCTGTTCCGTTGTTTTTCTCTTTTTCTGCCTCATTTAAGAACTCTAGCCCAAGAGAAAAGGTCGGAAATTGTCTTCGTTTTGGGACTGGTGGTTGGAGTCTCTGTTTCTACCATTATTGTCGCGAAATATCTGAATATTTTTCCCCACGCTAACAATGGCCGCTCGCGCGAAAAAAAAAATTCTGGCAAAGCGATTTGCTCACGCCATCAGCGCGAGAGTGCTCCATCGAGATTTGGAGCACGCGTACGTTACTGAATTTGATTGCGTGGCTCTGCCAGCTATGTTATAACAGCTTTTCATATGTGTTTTTAAACCTTTTTGTAATTATAAAATGCTTCTTATCCTCTCCTGAACAGGCTGCGAAGAAAAATAAGAAGAAGCGAGAAGGGCTAGCACGAACGTGAAGGACAACGCAAGCAACCGTATTCAGCATACCCTTTCCTTCGACTGGTTTTTCTGTCGAGCGCTGGTTTCAACTTAGAGGAGTCCTGTTGAAGTTATTTATTTATTTATTTATTTTTATTTTTTTCTGGGTAATGACCTACTCATTCTTCTCTCTCGTATTGATGTCAACTTCCGAAATAGTTTAAATGGTATAAAAATGTGTTGCTTTGGATCATTGATATTCCACGGAAACTATGAACAAAATTAACTCAAAAAAGAAAGTTTGTTTGAACCCAGCTTGGCAAAAATAAGGTACTTAAAAAGATTTCTCTCTTCGAAAACAATAAGTAATGTGTAATTTATGTTAATTTCATTTAATCGACAAGGGGAATTGGTTAGTTTTTTTTTTACATATCTAATTTTTCTTTCTGGAGATGACATTTCATTTCTGTTTCTGAAAATAATCTTTAGACTAATGGATTCTTTTCACATCTTGTGTGGCAAAAATAAAAGCTTTGTAGCATCTTCCTTCCCTGAAGTAAAACAGGTGTTCAATGCCGCAGTTGTACCGAGAATACTAATTATTTGTTTCTTCTTGGTTTTCGCGAAAAGCGGCTACATTGTATGTTTAATTTTAATACTTTATTGTTGGTTGATGATAAAACGTATTAAAAGCCACGATTTTAGTTTAAATTGTTCTTTTACTGAACTAAAACTGAGGCCAGAAAGCTAAGATTGATTAATTCTTACCAAACCTTTTTTAAAAGACTATACACTGGTGTTTAAGAACCTGTTTACTTCTCATTTCAACTATTATAGCAAGCATTTTTCGCTTTGTAAAAAGTGTAGGACTTGACAAAAGCTCTGTAATATGGTCATGTTGTTATATGGCAAACTTTTTCACCTGTCAAAAATAGAATTCTTTTTTATTGGGATCGTTAAGGTGGACCACTCGAAATAGGTTCAGAAAATTGCTTTTCCAAAATACTGTGCAATAAAAAAAAGTTTCTTCTTAATAGAAAAATCAATACATGTATGAAATATTTATTTAGCCACCGCCGTTCGTTTTCCCCAAAATATGCAAAACTTGGTCCTTTCACGTTGTTGTTGCGTCGTACAGAGGACGGCAAAGAAATGATTTAAAACGCACGTGCAAAGCTATTGTTCTACTCATTAAAGGTTTTGTTTGGTTGCGTTCTCGTTGCAGTTGCCATCGTTATTCCTTAAGTTTTCTAATAACAGACTTTGGTAAAGTTTTTGGTTTCCAAGGAGTCTTCAAACAAACACTGCACACTTGACGGAGATTTCCGTCAGAGGCAATTGTTTCAGAAGAAGAATGTAAAATCTCAGAGTCAGCTGTTGTACTTGACTTTTTTCAGTCCAACTGCATCCTGCAGTTTCTCTAAGTTGGAGCAAACACTCGGCATAGTCAACGAATACCCATTACTGTGAAGTAGAAAACTTGCTGGTGCTGTATTATCGTGCTAAGCTCTCAAGCAACGTCTCTTTCGCTAAAGTAAGTTGAATATTTTCACTTACATTTATTCAACAGGCTTTGACATATATTTAATCAAAGTGCGAATATCACCTAGCAGGAAAAGAAATCCAAGAAAACGTACTCTTAGGTGAGCAAAAGCGTGCTTGTCCGTTAAATTTTGGCTTGGTCTCTACCGGTCCTTTTTCTATCTTGTGCAGTGTAAAGTTTGGTTGAAATGGCCTCTGAAGTATTCTCGAATTACCGTTGCTTTTTTCCCTTAAATGTCAGATGCAAATAGTCAACTTAGGGTACGTTCCATTGAGAAAATCGAAGATTGGATTTTTAAACCTGAAAGAACTCGAAAACGGATTTTCCGTTTCTTTACTAAACAGATCAATTCAGGATTTCTCAGATTATGGTGCGTCAAAGGAAACGAAGAATCCACTTTGGTTCCTTTGACGCACCATGACATTTGTCTGCACTTCGGTCCTCGGTGCCAGTGTCTCGAGCGCTCCCTAAAATCAAAACCAACTGGTTCCAGAAAGCTGCAAAATATTCAATGTATGATGCACTAAACGTTTTCTAAAGAAATCTCTTACGTTATGCCTTACATCTATTTACCTTTAATTTAAAAACTACATCTGAAGTTGGGAATTTTGCTATTACGCAAGCCGATTTAAAAATTAAATTACTAATCAAGCTCTTTTTAACTTGGTTCTGTTTGCATCCCGAGGTTTATGTTTCGTATAGTACGTTATTTGTTTTGGCCTGTAAAAATAATCGATGAAGGACGATTTTTCTAGTTTCGATCATGGTCGACTGTAAATTGAAATGAGGATTTAAAAAACAACACACCTGCTAGCAGCTGCTGATGTCATCAGCGATCACCTTGCAATCCAAGCTCATAATTAATTTGTAAATTATATAATAACCCAGGTTATTCTCGCATTTTGATTGGTTCTCGCCTATGATCTATTAGAGGACAGACGCACGATTGACGTCATCATTACAAAGTTTTTCCCCCTGTGTTTTGAAATGGCGGAAAGTTTTGACAATTTAGAAAATGTTTTACGCGACTGGGCAAAAGATAAGGTACAAAAAAGTCTTGCCAAGGCATTGAACAGTTTGAGAAGCAGGATGATGAAAAATAAAGCCGTTTCTTTTCGGGAATGATCCAGAAAAAATTCTCAAGCAGTCATAGTCGGCAGTCGACCGAGGCTTTTTTCAGTCCAGATAGATATAAGTTAGTATCAGTCTTTGTATATAAAAGTTTATACTTTGTACTAGGAAAAGAAAATAAGATGTACTTCTTTACGTGCGCATAAAACAGAATTTTATTTTTGCAGCAAGGATTACACGTTTAAATTGCTTTATATGCCCTTTCTTTCCATTTCGTCGAAATATGTGGTCAAGTTTTACGGAACTATAAATATTTTTGTTTATATGTTCGCTTTCATTTACTTGTCTTCTCCAGAAAAATGTATACTTCCTTGCCTTTGACCACGCAATCCTCTGATTCAGATGGCGAAGACTGTCCTTATATGTATGGTTCCGTTTGGAGACAGGAATACCTGACTGATGTCACATCTCCACATCTTGTTGCTTTGACTGTTATCAATTTATTGGCAGTCCTTCCGACTGTACTGTTAAACTCGCTGGTTATTGTATCCGTGGCAACAAGGCACCGACTGCAATCAAACTCAAACGTTCTTGTGGCATGGTTGGCAGGGACAGACTTGCTGAATGGGTTGGTAAACCAAGACATAGAAATCGCGCTAGAACTGTCGCGTATCTCAAGTCACGGACCATTCTGTAACTTAGAAAAGGCCAGTGCTGTAGCCCGGATAGGATATTTTCTTCTCTCTGTAGGCAACCTCATGTTAATAAGCATTGATCGCTATATTTCTATCAAGCAGCCCTTAAGGTACGAGACTATTGTCACCAAACAACGGATTAGCACTGGTCTTGTTTTGGTCTGGGCCGTTGGACTATTTGTAACTATTCAGGAACTTACCATGGCTGTTATTGACAGTGGAACAGATCCATATTTCCTCTACATGAAGGTGAGCTATGTCATACTGTTGATTCTTGTTTTGGTAGCCATTGGTGTTATCGGTTACACCAATTGCTATATTTTCTCAGAATCGCGACATCAGAGAAAACGGCTGCTTACTGAACAGCTGCCAGAAGAAGAAGCTAAAAGGCTCAGAGAAGAAAACAAAGCGACCAACACTTTAAGGCTTATTCTGGGCACATTAATAATAACTTATATACCGTCTATAGTTCTAATTGTTCTTATGGCTTATATGGAAGATATTTTAAAAGCGCACATTTTAACCGTTATTTGGAGTTGGGTCATGACACTTAGCCTTCTAGGATCTCTTTGTAACCCTATCATTTTCTTTTGGCGTGTCACAAAACTGCGCCACGCTATTCTTGAGATTTTACATTATAGACAGCCCGAAAACAGTCCGCCACCAATAGAGATGATGGAGAGGAAACACTATCGACGTAAAATTCAGCCTTCCACCACTAAAGCCTTCTCGAGCACCGTAACAAGACAGGAAACAAATCTGCCTTCATTCAAAAATCCTCAAGCGAACGAAATAGTTGATATCGAGGAAACCCCTGTATAAATAGGGAACATTTAACAATTATTCACCGAAGTGGAGGTGAATAGTACTTGGCTAATCACCTCCGAGCTAGCCAATCAGCGCGCACGAAAAGTACTATTCGCTTGTGTGGTATATACTAAAATGTAATATTTGTCCTCAAGTGGTAGCATAACATACTAAGATGGGACATGGTAGAGGATAAGAGAGTTAATCTCGCTCCACCATATTCTCCTTCAAGCCACATGATCATATCAATTTGAAGTGGATAAAGGTAACGGGGCAGCGAGCTGAGTTAGTAAAGCTGACTTTTTGAGCGCTATCCCTTCGTCAGTTTAAAGTAGGGCATTGAATTGCATAGCATTGCATGGTACTATTATTATATTGCGTTGTAATTTTCATTATAGGGGATTATGCGGTTTGTTTATGTAGTGCAGCACGGAGTTACGCTATTAGAGAAAGCATGACAAAGAAATATGCATGAATTAGTTAACTAAATGAAAACGTTTGATTGATCTCATTGGCAGCTGATAATTTTTTTCTGATTTTCTGTCTTTTAGTGTTGACTTTATAGAGAGAAACGAGAAATGGGCCGAAAAAATAAAATGTTTGAAAAAAGCTAAAGATTTAGAGATGTCTTTGTCCTTGTTACTGTTATTGTTCTTTTACGTTCCTTAATTAAAGAGTTTGCGGAAACTGTGTGCCAGTCCTTTTCCCCGTCCCAACTCTGAAAAGCACTGACTTAGCATAGCTGTAAGTTATGCAGTAGATTGTATTGGAA
>JAEMPF020024169.1:25000-28623 GCA_022496165.2 Catalaphyllia jardinei
CACAATACCAGTCTATCTTGGTCAGATAGGAGGGGGGGGGGATGGGGCGGGGAGGTCAAAATACCCCTCACCCCCTTTCTCTCTAGGGATGCAGGTCACAATCCCCGGAGAGAGGTGCTACTACTCTTGAGGGCTGCAGATCACAATACCCTGAAATAGTTCTTACTCCTCTTTACGGCTGCCATCACAATACCCTAAAAGAGGTCCTCACTCCCCCCAGGGCTGCAGGTCAAGGAATGGGAGCATTTAAACCATAAAGTTACCATGGTAGAGTAGGTGGATTCGAATCTGGGTCAACAGCCTGACAAGCATCTTCGATAGCCACAAGACCACCAGCGCATTGGCTAAAATAATTGTACTAGAAAGCAAACTAAAGCAGGCAAGATGTCTCCTTTTTTTTTTTTTTTTTGGTATTTTAATAATATTTATTGATTATCAGTTTTACATACAATTCACTACACTCACTTACTACCTACTACACTCACTCACACCCACTTACATACAGGCACACACACACCCAAATGACAAAAGTACTAAGATACTAAAATTGTAATTATCATTATCATCATCATCATCACGCACATTTCAATAACTTATTTATCTTCGTAGCCGCACTTACTCCATTTCGAAAAGTGAACTTGCCACTTATTTTTCCATTTAGCAAACTTGCCTTCTAATTGATAGACTGACTTGATTCTTAGTAATAGAACATTAAAAAGGGGTTTTAAATTATTAGACCTGCAATAATATACGCACTGCTTTGCAATAAGAATAATTTGATTAAATAACAAGAAACAATCATTTCTTTGCCAGTCACCAAATAATATATCTACCGCAGATAGGGTTTCAATGTTGATATCTCTACCGTTACACCAGACTAAAAGTTCTTTCCACAGCGTTGCAGTGAAGTGGCAAGTCACAAGAAGATGTTCGAGGGACTCCTCCATCACACCACAAAAAGAACAGGCTGCCGAATCTGTTTTACCTATTTTCTTTAGAAAAGTGTTTGTCACTAAATACCTATTCAGAATCTTATATTGGAATTCTCGTGTTTTTGTGTCCAAAGCAACTTTGAAGGGCAAACTATAAATTTCCTTCCAATCCAAACAGACATCATCAAAGGTTTCATTATACTTCAATTGAGCTGTCGGTTGAGCCACAAGCCCAGAAATTAATTCCCAATAGACCCTTTTAGAGCTCACGTCACTTATCAAGACGTTCTGGTTATCTAAGACTAGTTGAATGTGGTCCTGAAGGACAAACGAGATTTTGTCTACATAACCATTTGTTTTAAGGGATTTCCGCCACGGTGCAGGGATGGCATCCATTAAGGACATCAGATCAAAGATGTCTTTTGGGGAAAAGTCCAACTGACGCAAATTGCCTTGAGAGATAAATTGATTATTTTCTGTGACCAAGTCACCTATTCTGAATAATCCTTTACTAACCAAGCTTTGATTGAACACAGATTTACCATTGATGCAAATGAATTTGTTGTTCCAGATAACAGTGTTGAGTATTTCTTCGTGTGATAACTCCGGAACACTATTACATGTGGATGCGGAGCATTGCGCAAAGCACTCAAAACATTCTCTGTAGAACTTTGGAAGATTAATTGGAAGCTTTTTAACATCAAAATTACAGCATAGAATGAACTTATTCCCAACTGGTTTCAGATAGTGTAATAAAATAGTTTTCCAGTGACAAGGTTCCTTTTCCACTAATCTCTTGCAAAACATTATTCTTTGAGTTTTGATTATAGATTCCAAGTGCGGGGCTTTCAGTCCCCCATCTTTTGTATCACTAATTAGGGATATACGTTTAACTTTATCTTTACCTTTCCATATAAAATCAAAAATAATTCTATTGGCTTCAATTATAACTTCCTTATCTATACAAATTGAACCAGCACGATACATTAGCATTGGGATCACGAAGGTTTTAACAATCTGAATTCTTCCAATAATTGTCAGGTTCCTCCACCTCCAAAGCTGTAGTTTTGTTTTGATAGCGTCTATTATTCCTTCAAAGTTTAATTTATTCCTCAAACGGCGGTTATAAGAGAAATAGACTCCTAATATTTTAACCGCTTCCTTGATCTCAATATCGATAAAACCTTGATCTTGGGCCGGAGTAATGCACGTATTTCCCAAGATCAACATTTCTGTTTTGGCTAAATTGATGCTAAGACCTGCGCAATTTCCGAACTTTAAAATGGCATCTAAAAAGTATTTGAGAGATCTATCATTCCGCAGGAAAGCAGTTAGATCATCTGCAAAAACTTCAATTTTGATTTCCATTCCATCAACAACAATTCCTTGAATATCATCATTTTCACGTATACTAATAGCTAGTACTTCAAGGATAATTATAAACAAATACGGGGAAAGTGGATCTCCTTGTCTCACACCTCTTTGTATCTCAAAAGGTCCACTAGAGAAACCGTTATTCAGAACACTGCTTGTAATATTTTGATAAAAAGTATGTATCCACTGGATGAATGTAGGGCCAAAGTTAAAAGCAGCTAATGTACTATACAAAAATTTCCTATTCACAGAATCAAAAGCTTTCTGGAAATCCACTGCTAACATCTTGCCCTTGATTCCATATCTTTCTGTATATTCAAGTATATCATCAATCGTCCTTACTGCATCATTAATTGTTCTACCTTTGACGTACGCATGCTGATTATGATGAATTATTTTAGGTAGGACCGTCTGCAGTCTCATGGCAATAGCCTTAGATCCGATCTTGACATCTACATTAATCAGAGAAATCGGTCTCCAATTCGAAATTTTCCGTTTATCTTTATCTTTCTTTTCTATTAAAGTTATTATTGCTTGTTTTTGTGAGTTGGATAATTCACCATGATCAAATGAGTAATTGAGACAATCCACAAGGAGTTCACCGAGACTTTCCCAATACGCAGTATAAAACTCGACTGTAAGGCCATCATTGCCGGAGGATTTATTGTTTTGAAAAGATCGTAGACTGTGAAGACATTCTGTAGGCGTCAATCTCCCCTCACACCCAATAACATCTTCCCCAGATAGCTTGGGGAATTCCCGAGACTGTACAAATGAATTAAAGACATCATCATCATCATCTGACCCTTTTAAATTGACCTTCTTATAAAGACCAGAATAAAAATCTTCCACTTCCTTCATAATTCTTTTGGGGTCAGAAGTAAGGAAACCATCTTTGGTATATGCTTTTCGAATAGAGCTCTTGGATTTTTTATGGGTTTCTAGGTTTAAAAAAAACTTATTACTTTTTTCTCCTTGCTCGTACCAATTGGCTCTAGAACGTATTATCGCTCCCTTTGCTAAATGCTCGTAAAACAATTCATACTCACTTCGAATAATTTCCAATTTTTCTATATTTTCAGGGGAGGGGTGCCTACTGCAATCATCCTCCCACTTTTTTAACGAGTCTTCTATCGTTTTCAATCTTTGTCTTCTTGCATTTGCTTTCACTTTACTAAACTTAATCGACACTTGCCTTATTCGATATTCGATTAAATCCCAAAGAACTCTTTTGTCATTAACTTCTATGAACTCCTCGCGCCATACTGGCACACTTTCGGTTATTAACTTACAAAAATCAGGATCATCTAATAGACT
>JAEMPF020024170.1:10983-23483 GCA_022496165.2 Catalaphyllia jardinei
CGTTTGGCCACTGCTCCCGTGGGAGACGTAGGAATTCCGGGCCTTTCATCCACCTTCCGCTAAGCTCATTTACAGTGATTCCTCGAGACAGGTCGTCAGCTACATTGTCTTCACCCGGTATGTGTCTCCACTGGCTTGGGTCGGTGTCACTTTTGAATTTCTCCTATTCTTGCTGATACAAATGGTTTGAAGTTACGAGATGGACTTTGTATCCAGGCCAGGGTAATGGTGCTGTCAGTGAAGAAATACACGTTCCCGAATTTAATTCTGGACTCTTCTTGAATACTTTTTGCCAAGCGGCTTGCGAGGACGGCTGCCTGCAATTCTAGGCGAGGTATGGTGAGCTGTTTCAGGGGGGCCACTCTTGACTTTGCTGCGATGAACTTAACGTTATACACACCATCGCTTCTTTTCTGGCGCACGTACGCACATGTTCCGAATGCCTCTTGTGATGCGTCAGCAAAAACACATAATGCTGGTTCCTCCAGACCATTGGCTGCAAGTAAACACCTCTCGAAGGACACGTTTTCCAATTCTTTCATCTCTTGAAACAGGGAATTCCACTTTCGCTGAATCGCAGGCGGTAAATCTTCGTCCCAGTCTACTCCAAGCTGCCATAGTTGCTGCACACCTATCTTCGCTTTGACTATGAATGCAGCGGCGAGACCGATAGGATCATAGATCTGAGCAACTTGACTAAGGATCACCCTCTTCGTCATTTTCAGCGGTGCATGGCGCCGGGTTTCGATTACCTTCAGCAGACTTGCTCTGACTTCGAAGTGGAACTTGTCTGTCTTGCAATTCCAGGTTGTTCCCAGGACTTTTTCCACTTCTCCTTCACACACGCTTATCCCCTTCTGAGTGACAGGTTTGACTCCTTCTGTCAACATCTTGTTGGAAATCCAACCTTTAACACTAAATCCGCCGGTCTTCAAGACTTCATCCATTTCTTTCGTCAACCTTTGGGCTTCTTTCACAGTGTCCACTGAGTCACAAATGTCATCCATATATACATTGTTCGTTAACACTTCAGCTGCCTGTGAGTACTCGTCCTTGTTCAGTTGTGCTGTTTTCCTCAAAGCAATTTGAGCCATCGCGGGCGCGGGCTTGTCTCCAAAGGTCAACACAGTTTTTACGTAAACATCGGGCTCTCTGTCGGCCTCAAAATTTCTCCATAAAAACCGATGTACGTGTTGATCTTGCACGGGAATAAGAATTCTGTGGTACATTTTCGAGATGTCTCCCATTATTGCCACCTCTCGTTCGCGAAATCTGAGGATTACTCGGAATATTCCGTTCAGTAAATCAGGGCCTTTTCTCCAGTAATCGTTAAGCTTATGACCTTTATATTCAGAGGATGAATTAAAGACGATCCGTACTGGCGTGCTTTTGTTCTCCGGCCTTATCACAGCGTGGTGGGGGATGTAATGGACAGGGCCTTGGTATGCTTGTTCTTCTTCTTTTGACAGTTTTCGAGAAAACTTCATCTGTTCCATTTCCTGCATTTGCTTGTTGTAAGCTTCACCTTGGCCAGGGTTCTTCTTTAGTCGATTCTCCAAAGACTCTAGACGCTTCACGGCTAACGGTTTGTTGTCTGGTAGACGATTGGGGTTCTTTTGCCATGGGTAGGGGATCATCCACTGGTTTCCAATTTTGACACAGGAGTCTTCTATCATTCTTCTTTCTGTTCTTTCCGTTTGTGACAACTTGTCCGCATCGCATACACACGGCTTCACCATCACACCCATGGTCTCGGTCGTCCAGAAGTCGGACAAATCTACTGGAGTTGCAAACCTCACGTGCAGTATGTGGGTTACGTCAGAAGTCGCAGTTGGGTTTCCTCCGAAAACTACCCAGCCAAGCGGGGAGTTACGCACGAGCAGATGTTCGACTTGCCTTGTGTCTCCAGTATGCATGTGGGCGTGGTCAATTCCGATCAATAGATCGACGTGTCCCTTTCGGCGGTGAAATTTCGCATCCGGTAAACCAAGTAATTCGGGCAAGTGGGAAGTATTGACTGTTGTGATCTCATCGCTAATGGTGGGTATACCAATGGCTTTCACTGTGAATCTCTTGTTGTCATCAATGGACGTCAGCTGCATAGTATACTCTTTTTTTTCAGTGTTTCTTCCTCTCCGCCCACCTTGGTAATTGTGACTGACGCGTCCTTTCCCTTTAAACCAAGAGCTTCTGCAGTTTCTTGTTTGATTAAGCTGATCTGTGAGCCAGAATCTAGAAGTACATTTCCACGCTTGAATAAACCACTTGCATTACCAATATTCGCAGAAAGGATCGGTAGTACAGCTTCAGCAGAATTGGCTGCCATCGCAACGGAAGTCTGCACTGAGTTACCTCTGTGAAGTAGATGATGGTGGTTATGCGGACACTGAATGCCATTATCCATTTTCGTACATCGTCGGCTACGGCTGCAGTTATCCATTCGGTGTTCCCTGCCAGCCCGTTTTAAACAACTGAAACACACGTGGTTGGCTTTGGCGCTTTTGATGCGATCCTCGATGCTAAGGGCTGCAAATTTCGGGCATTGGTCGGGCCAGTGCGCAGAGGTTTTGCATATCCAGCATTTGTGCCTGGGTGGGTTGTCACCGTCAGATCTTACGTGGTTGATGTGACGCCGATGGGGTGGGCCTACCCTGATTGGAGCTGTGGCGCGCATTCTTGACTTCATCTCCACGGTCATCCAGCTGATCAACGCGTCACCACGTGCCAACTCCAGAACACCTTCCCTGAACGAGTGTCTAAACCCTGGGCCACCATTGCAGAATCAAGGGGGTAAGTTTCTAAAGAAACTGTGGTGCTGCGTCGGTGGGAGTATTACAAGATAATTTGGTTTTATCAACTGAGTTGATAATGTGAATTAGCCACCGTAAAGAGATTCAGAAGCTGACGTTTCGAGCGCTAGCCCTTCGTCGGAGCGAATCGAGGAATTGTGGGTTGTGTGTGGTTTATATACAGAAGTATGGAGCTACGCTATTGGTTGGTGCCTGGCAACGTGAAAAACAGAATAAATTAGTTAAATGAAAAACGTTTGTTGATACCGTGAGGATTAAGAGTGCCGATTTGAAAAATAAATTT
Source organism: Catalaphyllia jardinei (assembly GCA_022496165.2). Taxonomy (NCBI): domain Eukaryota; kingdom Metazoa; phylum Cnidaria; class Anthozoa; order Scleractinia; family Caryophylliidae; genus Catalaphyllia; species Catalaphyllia jardinei. Next base: position 14,077 of record JAEMPF020024170.1, read on the forward strand.
TTGTTCTAGAGTTTTGCGGCTTTCTGTGCTTCCTTGATGTAGGGAGAGGCCGCAGACTGTCATATGTTGCGTAGAATGATTCGGCAGATTAAAGTGTCTAGCGACCGGTTTAGATGCGTTTTTGTCGTCTTTCTCTACGTCACGAAGATGTTCTCGAAATCGGTCGCCTAGTCGTCTACCTGTTTCGCCGATATATAACTTTTTGCAAAGGGTGCAAGTTATACAGTAGATGACATTGGCTGAGGTACAGGTAAAATGATCAGTGATCTTAATAGATCGCTTGGGTCCTGACATTGCAGAATCAGTTGTGGAGTGTCTTGGTTCGTGCACGCTTCCACCCAGTTGTAATCGCCGGAGATATCAAGCAGGCGTTTCTCCAAGTTAGAATCACAGAAGAAGACCGTCACGCGCTTAGATTCCATTGGTTGAAGGACTTGAACAGTCAGACGGTGGAAACACTAAGGTTTACTAGGGCTCTGTTTGGGCTCACCTCCTCACCTTTCCTCCTCGGGGGAGTCTTACAGCATCTCCTGGAACGCTGCAGAGCAAACTACCCAGAGACTGTTCGTGAAATCGAGAAAAGTCTTTATGTAGATGACCTCATCAGCGGAGGCCCTACTCGCGAGAAGGCAGAAAGTATTAAATCAGCATCCGTGGAGATATTTGCTCAAGGGACATTCGAGTTGCACAAGTGGAACTCGAACGTAAAGGAATTGGAAGCAGTGTGTCCAGTACCAGCTTCAGAAGACGAAACATTTGCGAAGAATCAATTGTGCATCCCGAGAAAGGAAGGGGCTACTCTACTAGGTCTGCAGTGGGACAAAGGGAACGACACCATTAGCGTGAACTTTCCATCAGAGAGCACAGAGCCTACAAAGCGAGGGATTCTCAGTAAAGTGGCAAAGATTTATGATCCACTGGGACTAGCGTCCCCAATAACACTGGGAGGCAAATTCCTGTATCGTGACATTTGTGACGCTAAGCTAGCCTGGGATGCCAAACTACCCAGCAGCTTAATGCAAAGTTGGCTCCGATGGGAGCGGAAGCTTCCGAGTCAAGTTACTGTGCCAAGATCATTAACAGCCCATCAAGAGGAAATTAAGAGCATCGAGTTACATGCCTTCGGGGATGCTAGCGGAAAGGGCGTGGCCGCTGCGGTGTATGCTGTAGTCGAACAAGAGACAGGTGTCAACCAAGGACTAATCGCGTCAAGGGCGAGATTAGCGAAGAAGGGGTTAACGATCGCACGTCTGGAGTTAGTGTCTAGCTACATGGCAGTAAATCTCCTGGGAAACGTGAGTGCGGCGCTAGAAGGATTGCCCATAACTGCGAAGTACTGCTGGCTCGACAGCACTGTGGCATTACACTGGGTAAGGCGCCCTGGAGAATACAAGCAATTTGTGAGCAACAGAGTCGAGAAGATACAAACGCATTCAGAAGTAGTGTGGCATCACGTGAGGACCTCAGACAACCCAGCTGACATTGGAAGTCGCAGCGGAGAAGTGTCCAGTCATGCCTTGTGGAGGAACGGACCGGAGTGGTTGGCGGACAAAGCAAGTTGGCCTCCAGACATTGTGACAAGTGCTTCCCAAGAGTCAATGGCGGAAGCTAAAGCGAAGCGAGAACTTTTTGCAGTAGCAGTAGGAGTGGCAGACGAACTAGATGCTCTCCTTGAGAAGTTCAGCTACTGGAAAACAATCAGAGTAAGCGCGTGGATGATGCGATTCATCCGCAACAGTCGCTCAGAGAAGACAAAGAGGCTAGGGGGACCCCTGACGACGGAAGAGACGAGCAAGGCGGAGCTCTTGTGGGTGAAGCGAGTACAGGAACGAGCTACTGCTGACAAGCGATACCAAGAAGATGTGTTGCAACTGAACTTACAGCCAAACGCAGACGGAGTGCTGGAGTGTCGTGGTAGAATCCAAGGGCACTACCCAGTGTACTTGCCAGATAGTCAACACTTCACGAAGAAGTTGGTGGCACATGTTCACCTTGCAACGCTGCACGGGGGAGTTGGTAGTACCATGGCGAAAGTGCGGGAGTGCTACTGGGTGCCGCGGTTAAGAAGATTGACCAAGAAGATTGTAAAAACCTGCCGTGGTTGTCAGCGGTTTCGAGCTTAAGCCTTTTCCTCCCCACCTCCAGGGAGTCTTCCCAGGGACAGGACTGAAGGTCAAACAACCTTTCAAGTCATTGGCGTTGACTTTGCGGGACCGTTGAAGTATCGGAAGAAGCCGAAGATCGAAGGAAAAGCTTACGTTTTGCTGTACGCGTGTAGTCTGACACGTGCTGTGTACTTGGATCTGATGCCATCCCTTGAAACCACAGAGTTTCTTAAAAGTTTGAAAGGCTTCATCGCTCGGCGAGGAAGACCCCAAAGAATAGGGACCTTTAGCAATGACGACGAGAGCGTGGACGACGAAGTTGATTACCGATTGAGGCCTGGGACGGGGCGGTCGTCCACGGCGGGAAACATAAACACTTTAGCACACCGTTTACGTGTACGAGTCTTTTACTGCAGCTTTCTGTGGCAGTCAACGAGTCTTTTAAAGAATTTCGTGACATGCTTATACTTCTTTACGGCGATAACATTGTCTCAGATGAAGAGTTTTTACTGCTGTACGATACTTTCAAAACAAAAAATCCCGAATTTCCTCATGGAAACTACGAACGATTCGATCTGGATTCTGTGAACTCCGCCGAATGCAGAGCAGAGTTTCGTGTCGAGAAGCAAGACCTCCCTCGCCTGGTTGCAGCACTCCAACTACCACCGGTGCTGAGATGTGAACAGAGAAGTACTTGTGAAGACATAGAGGGGCTATGTATGCTTCTCAAAAGAGTTGCCTACCCATGCCGGCTCAGCGATATGATTCCGCGATTTGGCCGACCAGTTTCTGTAATAAGTCTGATCACAAATGATGTGATTGACTACATCTATGACTTTCATGGGCACCTTATAACTCAGTGGAATCAAGATCTCCTGAACCACGGGGCTTTACAGCGTTATGCAGATGCTATATCAGGACAAGGAGCCCCACTAGACAATTGCTTTGGTTTCGTCGATGGGACTGTCAGACCCATTTCAAGACCTGATGAACGTCAGAGAATTGTTTATAATGGTCATAAGAGGGTCCACGCCTTGAAATTCCAATCGTTGTCTCTACCAAATGGACTCATTGGAAATTTGTATGGCCCAGTTGGTGAGTTTTTTTTAAGAAAGTTCTTATTCCTGTTTTTAGTTATGTAAACTTTCTAAGAAAGTTCTATTCTCACCTATGATTTTTGTTTTCTTGTTTTTAGAGGGGCGTAAACACGACGCAGGGATGTTAGCAGATTCTGGACTATTGCGTGACCTCCAACAGCATGCTTTTTCACCAGCAGGTCAACCAATGTGCATTTATGGAGATTTGGCGTACCCTCTCCGCGTGCATCTTCAGACCCCGTTCCGCCAGGGACCACTTGCACCCCTCATGCAGGATTATAACGAAGCTATGAGCGCTTTAAGGATTTCAGTGGAATGGCTTTTCGGGGATGTCATCAATTCCTTTAAATTTCTTGACTATAAAAAGAATTTGAAGATCGGGCTTAGCAGTGTTGGCAAAATGTACGTTGTCTGTGCACTGCTTCGTAATGCCATAACATGCCTTTATGGTAATACCACCAGTGATTATTTTGGTATTGAGCCGCCCACTCTGGAACAATACTTTCACTAATTAGGGCATTAGATATAAAATGTAGGGAGGAGATATCACACACTGCAGAGAAACGAAAACACAGACCACCCTCTTCTACAAATAATGGCCCTTTAGCCAAGGTTAGCATTTTTGTTTTTCTTGAGCCTGGGGTTGGGCTCAAAGTTTTTCACCACTACTCTCTTAAATAAAAATATATATATATTTATAAAAGGGGAAGGGCCATTTTCTTCAAAACAACTTACATGTGAGGGCAAGAGGCAGATAAAACAAAAAAAAATGTTAAAATTTGGCCAAAGCTTTGTTGCCATGGAAATGCCAAGTCCCATAGACATGAAATTGTAACACGAGAATGTTTCCACATAAACCTCAGAAAAGTTAGAAAATGTGGAACTCAACGTATGATAACAGTTCGATTGTTCAGCATAAGTTATCATATCTTAACAAACAGATTATGTTATGAACATTTAAAGTTACCACATCCCCACCCCCCTCTAGGAAATATGGTTAAATATTCCAAGACCACACAGCAATAATTATTACATTCTGATTTGCCAAGAAAGCTCCAATGTCAAAACTCCAGTACAGTTTATCAAAACCTGGGTTGAAACCATGTTAATTTTTAATTGCTATTCCAATAAAAAGCTATCCCGAAGTACTTCCATATGCTGCTGTTTAAATTGTTCTCAGTATATTTTTTTAACAAAATGAAACTTGGAATGTTGACCTTTTCAATTTTTAACTTGCCAACCCATACAATGTAGGAGTGAAAAGGTTCACTTAAAATACTTTAGCTTCAACTATATATCTTTGATCACTGTAAACATTCTATGTCCCGAGGAAAATATAGAATCTAATTTTTCCTATCGAAAAACAACACAACTTTCTAAATCTAGAAGAAATATCAACTTTGTTAACTAACAAGCTCATCAGGCCCTATCACAAGAAACCCTCTAAGCACTAACACCAACAAAATGATAACCACAACATGATTGCATGGGATAAGTGTGCAACAGCAAGTCTCCTGCCCAATTTGCTTTTCTCAACTGGTTTTTACACTTTTCTCTCATGAGGTCTTGGGCACGACTTTTTCCAGCAAACCCATGAGTATTTGACTCTGTTGCTGTTGCTGTTGCAAGAAAAGCATTTGAAAATTTTGCGGCTGCTGTTCCTGTCTGCGCTGCTGTTCAGCCATGATCCTCAAGACATCCTGGTACTGTTCCTGGTTCTGTGTCTGCTGATCTATAAGCATTTGATGCTGGGCGGCTTTATTTTCCTGCTCTTTCTTCTTCAGTTTAATTTCTTCCTTCCGGATTTCTCTCTCGTTCTCGAACTTCTCTTTCAGGATTTGCACAGCTTCAGTAGTACTTCTTCTGCTTTTTCGCTTTGTAACTTCATCGCAACTTGTATCAGCATTCCTCTTTTTGGTTTGACCCAGGCGCTCCATGGCTTTTAACCTACTTTCTTCTGCAGATGCCTTGTCATTTTCATTCTTTTTAGTAAGGGTATTTGAATTTTCTTTCCTTTCTAAATCAGCTGCCTGTTCTTTATCTATGATTTCAGACAACGCTATCTCTATTTCTGTTTCATCATCACATGCAATGCCAGAACCTTGCTCTTCCTTTCTCATCTTTTCTTTGTATTTGGCAAGCAAAAGAGTAAGTCTGTCCCTCACAGAGCGCTTACTAACTTTGAATTTCGGTGAACTGATGCTATTTAAGCTTAACGCAATTTCGCCCCAGATTTCCCCTCTCTCTTTACTTTGTCTTGGGTGCTTAAATGGTTCCAGAAGAAGAACCTCTCTACACAGCATAAGGTCATGTTCATCTGACCACTTCATGGCATAATTTCTGAAAACAACAAAACTTTTATTACATAAGGAATTACATCTTCTACATAGTGTTATTGCAATTAACTTTATCCTATGGTAAAATTAATTTTATTTTGAGTACTTAAGCTTATTTATAACCTTAAAGCTTTTAAGCTGTAAATATTTGTAAACTAATTTTTGTTTTTATTTCTTTTCTTGGGCTGAAAATCAACGCAGGCTAAAACATGTTAAACGTTTTTCTAATTTGAAAATGCAAAAATTACCCACTAAATCAATTTAACGTTTATTCAGTGTTGTAATCAACCTGGAGTGATTCAGAGCTAAGCTAAGTTTACATGCAGTCGATCCGAGCAGTTCGAATATTTTTCAAAGACCAGAAATCTTCTTAAAAATGCCAGTTGGTATATATTAAAAAACTATAATGAAATGCCCGCGATTAGTATTTATAAAAACACTACTACATACCCTGCAATACTCTTTTCATCATCCGCCATTGCTTTCTCCACTTTATACTGTAAAGCTCTACCTGAAACTCGAAATAAATCAAGTTTTTTTCATCACGGTACGATCAAATTACTTTCGGCACTGTTTTTGTTCGCTAACCGACCCTTTAGATTGAAGAAATCCCTAAGATACGTATGTAGAAATTAGAAAACAAATAAAACATACTCACGTTCACGTCAAGACGGCAGATGGCGGCAAATGGCGTCCTGAACGAGATGTGCACGACGAGTCGAGCTCGTTTGGGCATGCGTGGTAGCATCGAAGTTCGTTTTTCAGACTTCCGGTCGGTGACGTCCACGTCCTCGTCGTCATTGCTAAAGGTCCCTAATTTATTCAGACAACGGGAAAACATTCGTCAGTGCAGCCAAATGGATCAAGCAAGTAATGAAAGACGAGAAGCTTCATGGTCTTCTGACCCAGCAGGGGATCCAGTGGCAATTCAATTTGAGTCGTGCACCCTGGTGGGGGGGCAATTCGAGAGACTGATCGGATTGGTCAAAGGAGCCCTCTACAAGTCTATCGGGAACGGATTGCTGACTTGGGCCGAACTTCAGGAAGTGTTGTTGGACATTGAAGTTGCTCTCAACAACAGACCATTAGAGTACCTGGAAGATGATGTGCAGCTACCCATCCTTACCCCAAGCTCTCTATTGCAGCTGCAACCAAATGCTCTCCCAGAGTTAGAGCCGAGCAACATTCAAGATTACGACCTCAGAAAGCGTGCCAAGTACTTGCAGAAGTGCAAGGATGCCTTATGGTGTCGATGGACTAATGGGTATCTGCGTGGGCTCAGAGAGAGACACCGCCTGAAACACAAGGGCAACAACAACTACCCAGCGAAGGGAGATGTAGTAATCATCAAATGCGATGAGAAGAACCGCGCTCAGTGGAAGTTGGGAGTCGTGGAAGACTTGATAACTGGCCGGGATGATGTAGTTCGGGGAGCCAAGCTGCGTACCCCCAAGTCAGTGATGGAGCGTGCAGTACAGCATCTGTACCCCCTGGAACTTACCTGTGACATAGGAGTGGAGAATCGGGAGACACGTTCGGAGGCTTTGGATCCTGCTGCACCCGTTTTCAGACCGCGTAGGAATGCTGCAGTTGTTGCTAGAGCTCGTATACAGGAACTTGCACAAGATGAACACTAAGAACTAGAGACTCTTTTTTATTTTCTTTTATTGTTGTTTCATTGTAACTAGGTTAGGATTGACATTTGCTCTCTCGAGACAAATGGGGGGAGAGTGTCAAGAATGGACTGCGTGACCGTCACGCTGATAAACTGTAACGTAATCCATTTATTCGTCAGTAAGTGACAGTTTGATATCACGTGATTTGATACGTCGGAGATACGTTTTTCGATGCCATGTGCTTTCGATCAGATTTCAGTGTCGATTTAGTGTGAGTTTGTATTCATTCAGAGGACATTAAACGAGAAGATATTCAAGTGAGTTTAGTTCTTAACGTGAAGATTAACGGGAAAATCTATTGTGTCTGAAGCAATCCAACGATTCCTGACACCCAAGAACATAAACTCTAGTGTTATATTATTTCAGCAGCTAGTTCTTGGTTTGAGATTTTAAAATATTTTTAAGTTGTCCATTCATCTCAGCGCTGTCAGTTGAAAGCTATTGAATCTTGGTTAAAGGGGGCTCAGAAAAAAATGTTGGGCTAGAAGGGGGCTCCGAAAATTTGCATACTTGAAAACCAACACATGACATCATACAGATCGGATGGTTTTTAGTGCAGAGTACGCTATTGGGATGGTTTGGGGGTTGACAGCGCTAAAACACTATTGCACTATTGCACTAAGGCACTAATGCACTAATGCAATAACGCACTAAGGCCTTAAGGCATTGAGGCACTAAGGCACTAAGGCACTAAGGCACTAATGCAATAACGCACTAAGGCCTTAAGGCATTAAGGCACTAAGGCACTAAGGCACTAAGGCACTAAGGCACTAAGGCACCAAGGCACCAAGGCACCGAGGCACTGAGGCACCGAGGCACTAAGACACCGATGCACTAAGACACCGAGGCACTAAGACACTAAGGCACTAAGGCAAAGTTTTGACGTCTAAGTAGGGAATAGAAGTGGTTGAACGTTCACTGGTGGATTTTCCCCATTTACATCCAAATTATAGACGCCGTAGATTCACAGCGAGGACGAGGTCTAAATATAGAAAGAAACCAGCTTGAGTCATGCCAGCACCAACCAGAGTCACACAATACCGTCAGAAAATCAACAAGTCCCCCTAGCTCCATCGATTGGAAACAATTCAACAAGTGACAGAAGAGCACGAAAACGTAGAAAAACACGACGTTCACGCAAATCAACTTCTTATGCCAAAAGGAAAGCCCCAATTTGTTTAGTCACATCCGCTGTTGATCTTACTGAGGATGAAGTACTTCTGTTGTCTAGAGGCTTAACCTTTTGTCCGACCCCCAGGCATATCGTTTGGGCCCAGACTAAAGCCAACATCAATGATTTCTCGAGACGTTTACGAATAAAAGAGTTCTTCTATGACAACAATAACTGTGATCTAGAACGTAATCCGTTCCGACTGAAGAGTACTTGGTGTCCCCCAGGGAACCGTGAACCAGTTCTCGACGTATACATCGATAGTGTTGAAAGAGATGTCATGACAGCTAAACCGGCACGCGTCCGTGACAATCTAATTCGCAGAGAACGACAATCCCTAAAAAAAAAACAGAAAAAGATACGACAACAAACCGATATCGTTATCAAACCTCCAGATAAAGGATCGGGAACTGCAGTAATGAACAAAAAGAACTCGGCCTGTCGGATGTGATTTTTCACGCGAACGTTTGTAACTTGATACTTTTGTTTTTCTCGTAAAGTTATAAACACAATCTCCTTGTTTTCTCGAAAACTTAAAGGGCGATGTTCTTTTCCTTCACTGCTGGAGATAGGTGGTATTAAGTTAAATATCTAAGAAAAAATGGAAGAACAATTTTTTAAAAACACTAATTATCATTTCACGATTTTAATCAAAAACGACTTCAAACAAAAACTAATCCAATTATCAAATAATCACATCAGACAGGCCGAGTCACGGAACAACACGTTCCCATTCTCTTGCCACTACGAAAGGCTTTTTATCGAGAACAAGCAGTTCATTTGACGTTCATTGCTTTTAACTAAGAGAAAAAATAAACAAGAAAGTCAATCATTCTTTTGCATTTTAGTAATTTAAAGGTCTTGGTTTGGGCCAGTATGTTATATATGATATTTAATTGGGAGGTCTCACCGAAGGCAACGGGTCTGTTTATGGTAAGTTCTGCTTCCGTTTAATTTTCCAATGACTCGACTTACTTAGGGCCTTCTATTGCAGAAAACGATGAACTGGAAAAGAAATTTGC
>JAEMPF020024171.1:0-28595 GCA_022496165.2 Catalaphyllia jardinei
CAATCGACCCATCGCACTCTCACCAACTTTCTCATGGACAGAAGTCAGTGCGTAAAACTTTCTCATGGGTTTTTTTTTTCTCGGAGTGGGGACTTCTGCCTTCCAGTGTACCTCAGGGCATGAAGCTGAGTCCTTGGTTATCCGTTCTTATGATCATTGACCTCCCCCCCCTCAGATTGACTTTAAGACGATCAAGCAGGCATTTTTCCCCATATTGGTTAAAGAAACTAAAAGAAAGTTTCATAGGTCTCAGTAGTTACTTACAAACACAGGTGGCAAGGGTTGGTAGGTTTATTAGTACTAGACTTATTTCTAACATGTATACCAAGTAGTTTTTAGTTCTTTAACAAAGTCAAATACTATATTCTGCCCCCATTTTTTTATACTTGTATAAAGTAAAATTTTAAGTCCCTTTTTTTATGGTCTAAGTTTTAAAGAATTTCCTTATGGACGCTCGCACCCAAAACTTCCCACTTACTCTTTTTTTTTAAATGTTTGACTGCAGATAGAAAATGATAAGACTAGATTAAAAAACGTATAAAAATGTCAGGTTTACCAAAATCATTTTATAAATAAGGCGTACATGTAGCACAGGCCATAGCATTTCTAGGATTTCCAGTCACTTGAGGTGATTCTGGCCGGCTTAATTACCATCTGCATATATTTAAGTTGAAGTATACTATCTAAGTTATGTGTGTTTAACACAGCATACATGTATATAGGTCTATTTGATAGATTTTTGCAACATTTGTCATTGTAATTCATACATGTTCATTAAATTTATACATGTTCGTTAATTTTATGTTTGTGAAATTTCCCTACCTGTGATTCCAGCAATGAATTTATCTGGTTTCCTTCCTACAGAAAATCAAGGGAATACAAAACACGATAATTACTATTTCAAGTGGAGCCTTCATGGTGGTAGATTTCATGTTAGTCTGGTGGTAATTGTTTCATTCACCTCTTAAGAATAATGCAAAGGCAAGCACTCCTTTTTTTTTTTGTTTTGGTTTTTACCATAATGGAAAAACCTGGCTTTTCTCAATTTTGATTCCTACAATTAAAGTACTTGTAACTAAGAAACACAACAAATAACAAATTTAACTGGAAGACACTTACTCTTTCCATGAGATCAAGAATCTCATGTTTTTCCAAAGGGTCATTGTGCCTCACCACTGTCTGTCTTCTTTGGATTGTGAAGTGGAGAGGCACACAGTCCATCGACCCTGCCCAGTCATACACCTCCTGCCATTTTCAAATAGACATAGGAATCATGTCATTTACAAGCTTTGTAACAAATAAAGCATTGGCCTTTAATTGAATGTTTCCTATTTAGGACAATAATGGTCTGATGTTATATTTTAACTCCTTGTAGATTATAGATAGCTGTAGATTTGATGATTTTGAAATGTGTAATTCTGTTTTTCTTATTGAAAATTTTCCAGTTATTTGAGATATGGCATGGGTGTCGGTGGATCCTTATGAACTCTTCCTGGGCAAGGCTGCCGTCTAACGGGTGCCCGATTGCCTGAGGCGCCCAGGCTACGAGTGCGGACGACCCAGGTATATTAAGGAGTGGGCCAGTTGTTATTTAGTGTAAAATTTAAAGGGGTGACCAGTCTATCTCGAGAACCATACCTGTGGGAGAATTTTAACTTAGCCATGGTGAAAGCTGCCTAAAGTAATTTCAGTTAATAATCTTGTTGTCATAGCAAGCAATCCCCTGACCAAATAACAGGTCACTTCCGGTTTAAGTTTTAAGGCCTATGCAGACAGGGAAGAACAGTATTTTATCAACATTGTATTGCATAGTCTTACTACTTAGCTAAAAACTTAACCCAATGTAAAAGGCCACGTTTGATCAATCAGTTGATCAACGTTATCTGTACTGGGTTAAATTTTTAAATGAAGCTTGACTATAAAGCGTACCCAGGGGAGGAGAGTACATTCCAGTGAGGCCAAATTCGAACCAACCACATTCCCCTTGGCAACATCCTTTTTCTCAAGTAGTTCGAGATAACTACACATTTCAAAAATAAGATACAGTGTTGCTTCCATTTTGCAGACTTTGATAACAAGCCACTTCTGCTGCATTGAAGGTCATTGAACCTTGATTGTCTTTGTTGTTTCTCGAACTGATCAGAGACTTTTTCTCAATTCTTTTGCTTACCATTCTGTACCTCGGGAAAGAGCTAGTGGAATAACTTTGATTGATAAGCTGCTGTATTAAAACCCGAATTTGCTGTAGTGTACCCTCTAAACGAGCGCCATAACACATGTGCTTTTGCTACGCCACGCGTCATAGACTTACATGTAACTTTACATTGCGTGTTTGAAGCGTGATTAAAAAAAATGCCTAGGTGTCATAGGCATAACCCATGGTAATTAACTGTGTGCATCTACGTTTCTAGAATGTTACGAAGTATTGAACCTACCTTGTCAAGTCTTTCCCCGCAAGGGATGGAAATGCTGCCGTGAGGTTGGTGCCGATGACATCTGCGTTCTGGCTCTTCGTAAAGGAAATTTCCTTTACTTTTCCCGCAGTCATCATCCGACTCAATTCAGCTGGGCTTGGAACAGCAATCAACCTTCTGTCCAAAAGGCAAAAGTTCTGGAAAGGGAATGAGTGGCGTGGCTCATGTTATATTGGGTATTGCCCGGTATACTCTAGAAAATTGCCTGATAAACCACGCGAGGACGAACTATTCACACCAAGGAGAAATCCGTGTTTGACACCGGTCCGAGGTCAATGTCCGAAATAGTTGAAAACTGATGCCAGTTAATTGGTAGATTGAACGCCTTTATTGGCGCGGCGGTGTATAAGGGAGGAAACTACAAAGGACTTTTCTTCGCAAGTTAGTGCGTGACAAGATGACTGTCAAACCATAGAGCAGTCTTTTATAGTTCTTTAGACTGCGAACAGTGTCTCTTTTCCTCGAAAATCCACGGAGAAGAATGTAAAGCAAGCAACAAAATGGCAGTGTCTTTGCCACGGTATTGCATTTTTTCCCACGGTTCCTTTCTGCTTTCAAATCAAACAATCATTTAATAGCCATGACAGGCGGGAATTGGTTGATGGTTTTTGTCATGAATAAACCGAATTGGGTAGGATTCCTATTTACAGTTATTACGAAGGTGGAAATAAAAGCTATTATCAGTATCTTGTTTGAATTAGTGCTTACATGTCTGAAGATCTTTGAAAACTAGCTGAGCTAAACTTGCTAAGTGGCTTTTACACGTGGATGGGATTCGCGCAGGCCTGTCACCTTATTGTTACCAGCCATTGTTGTCAAAATATGCCGGATGTTATGATTTTAGTATTCAGGAAACGCGGAGTGTATTGTTTGTGAGGTCAAAAGAGAGATGTGTACTGTCTAACTTTAAAGACAGGAAACTGGGGATAGACATTTTACTAGCAACTTAGTATTTAATTTTGACCCTAAAAACTAACCATATTGGAACAGGCTACATCGCTGCTAGTCGATTGTCACGCAACGGAATTGAGCGCGAATAATCTAATTGTCTTAGAATAAATCTATTATATCGCTTTGGCTGTAAATAAAGCCTTTTGCCCAGAAATAGCATGATGGAAACGAAAATAAAGTAACTGATTTTGTCTCAACTATATCAAGGACAACTAAGTGTAATAACTGCAGTAAACTCTTTGTTAACCAGTCAAAATCTCAGCCTTGGCTTTATTCTTGAAATATTCTTAAACTTTCTTAAAATTTCGCAAATTTCAGCCTCGATATTCATTTAAAGTATATTCTTATAGAAAAAAAGTGTAACGTCCGGATCTTGAGCGAGTAATTTTTTTAATCTTTGCCGCAAGGGGCGAATCCTTCAGACCCGGCCTTCAGACAAGTTCATTATACGTCGTAAGTTTTTAGGGTCTATTGAGCATCGGAGTTGTTGATATTTTTTAAATCAATTTAACCAGTTCCGTGCCGCGGCCAATTAAGTTAGTAAATAGCTGGGCCTTTGAAAAACGCCCTCGAGTGGCGTCGGTAATAACGACTGCCTTAAATATCGATTTGGGGTCCCACTTGTTCTAAAGGGGGATAACACCAACCAGCGTACAAATCACTTATCCGCTGGATATATAACAATTATTCCATTCGCCCTTGTTGGATATGAAGTGATAAAATAACCAACGAGCGCGTAGCGCGAGTTGGTTATAATCACTTCATATCCAACAAGGGCGAATGGAATAATTGTTTTAGTAAATTCTCAAACCGGGTTTTGCCGCCGATTTTTATTCCCACAATTTTACAAAGCGAAAAATTTTAAACTTGGCGCACTATTATCCATATGACGTAATACTCCGACTATTGGCTCATAGTCGGAGTGTTTTAGCCAATCGAAAAGCTAGAGATACAACAGTCGGAGCTGAGAATTTACTAAAACGATTTATCCGGGCTTCGCCCGCGATGGAATATGGCGGCTCCACCGCCGCTTGCCCCCTCTCGCATCCCGCCAGCTACGCAGGCTATCATAGTGAAAGCAAGTGCTAACATGAAATCTTTTGGGTGAATGAATAATGCAGCAAGGTGAAACAACCGCAAAATCTGTCGCTTGTTGAGGATAACCGAATTTTTGTCCAGTATGAATATAAAAAGTTTAATTAAGGCGACAGTACTGTACACTTCCGATACCAGCTTGCAACGAAAAATGACCCGAAAATGAACAAATTCTAAACTAAAAGTATTTTAACTGATCTAATCTTTCTTCCAATTTCTGCAAATATTTTACACCATTTCCTTGAACATTCCAATCACAAAGTTTAAGGGGGATAAAAGGAGCTCACACTTAATATTCCAACAGTGAAACCAAACAACAATGTCAGCAATAGTGATATCGTCGATGTCCTCAGTGACAACCCCTACCAGCCGCCTCTGCGAAACAATACTCACAACAAATTGTACCCGCCGAATACCTCCCCCGGGGGTAATTTGTTGGTTCTTCGCTTTCAGGACCGTTCAAATTTCCCGTCCGAGAAATTGTGAAAGTCCCTTGAGTATTTCAAAGCTGCCGCCGCCATTGTTCAAAGATGGCCATGTTATGTCAGTTTCGAGCTGCATAACAAGGCCTTTTGTTAACAATCATGTTACGGCAGCCCCAATTAGTGTCGCGCGAAAGAAAAAAAGCGATCTTGTTAGTAAATAAGCCCAAAGATGATATTTAATAAAAGGTTTGATAGTTTTATCATTAAGTTTTGAGCTATTGTTTCCCTGTTCATTGTTACCTTGTTTTTTTTTGTTGTTGTTGTGGGTTTTCACTTGTTATAAGTGAGATTCACAGGTTCTAACACGTAAGATAAGCACGAGAAAAGCTGCTATAACACCTTAATTGAACTTCTCGCTCACTGTGGATCACCCTCTTGTGCAGTCATGAATCTAAACGAATGTATAGATTTGCAACGGGGTCCGCGTATGAATTTGATTCAGTGGCTCCAACGGCGTTTTTTGCTGGCCGATCCACTTCGTTGTGCACAGTGTAACGCGGACATGGTCTTGACACAGAGGAATGGCAATCATGTTGATGGATTCCATTGGTAAGTAAGATTATCTCGCAAAACAAAGTTTGGACCAGTGTAGATTGCTTGTGGCGTATTGGAGTGTGATTCTACACAGTTTTGACGTATAGCGGCATACACGTTCATGCCCATTATATTGGAGTGCTGGGGTAAGAATGCCAAGGAAAATTGGCATTATAACCGTGGCTTCATAAATTAATTTTTGCATTTTTCCTTCAGGCTCATGGAATAGACTTAACTGAATAAAAAACCCTTTATTTTCCACTCTAACTAGGACGCATCTAAACGATCAGTAAGATTTGTTATCATTCTGAATGACATGGACTTTTTTATTCTCTTAATAATAGGCGCTGCAGCGGCTGCAAGAAGAAAAGGAGCTTGCGCACCAACAGTTTTTTCGAAGAGTTTCCCCGCGTACCACTAGGGACGCTGCTCCTCGCAATCTACTATTTTGTCTCTGAAGATTCCCAACGTCAAGCATCACGGAGATTAGCTGTCAACCCTGGCCTGGTGTCAAAAATTTACCGACGCCTGCAAGATGTATGTTCCAGAGATCTAGATGAGAGGCCTTTCGTACCATTCGGAGGACCAGGCGTCGTCGTTAAGTGCGACGAGAGCAAGTTCAATCACAAGGCTAAGGTGAGATTGCTAACTGAATGTTAAAATCTTTAGAAAAACAGACAGAAATGCAAACCATGATAATTTTCGAAGATATTGGACCGAGGAATCGAAATCTAAGTTAGCTCGAAACAACTTAACAAACTAGTTTTTAAATCAGTACAGTTTGGGTAGTCGTACCAGTATGAAACTCTCCACACGAATAACTAAAAAGACAAAAACACAGACTACATTCCATCAAATGTTATCATTCTGAATGACATGATGGTGACTATTGTTTATTCTGTTCTTTGATGTACATAAGCTTTTTTTCCCGGATGAAAAACCATTTACAGCCCATTCATTTGTTCCCACAAAATCAACACCACTGTAGTATCAAAGGAACAGAAAGATAAAACTCCTCAATGTACGGTACTATAAACATAGTAAATAGTCAAAAGTAGTTTTAAACGTATCGCGGGTGACAAAACTCTGTTGGTCAGATTATGATAACGGCTTTTGTCGCTATTACCTTTTGGGCTTTCTTGGTTTTCGCTACCTAAAATAATTGTTAAAAATGAAATTATTTGTCCAGCCAACTTCCTTTAATTGTATCCTAAAATTTTAATGAAGGCGGGGGCACACGTGAATAGGCGTAAATTTGAAGTACTATCAAAAGGAAATTGTTAGGATTAAAATGGATTAGTAACGCTACTAGACCGCCGAGTTGGCCACCCTGACCAAAATGAGAGCCGCAGGTTGTTAGGGGACTGTTTGGTATCCGTTTACTAATTCTTCAATTCAATTTTCCAAAGCTATCAAATTTTCAACATTTCATATTTTCCTCATCCTTCTTGAAAATTTAAAAGTTTGTAAAACTGATAGGACAAGGCATAATAACAAATCGACCTAGACATAACCAATAAAGCCAGCAAGCACTTGAAAATACAATGGTGGACAAAATTCCTCGGGACACTGGAATAATTGCATTAATTTTCTCTGTTTTCAAAACGGAGTTTTAAGAAAGCACTGTTATCCGTTTTAAATTGCGTTGCTTTACCAACCTCCCCCCCGCCCCAAACAATGTTGAAACTCTGGAGAAATAACCTGTACGCGTGTCCAACATTGTAAGTGGGGGCTGGGGGGGAGGGGCTGACCAAGTTTAAAGGCATTCGCGCGCGAGTGTTTGGCACGTTTGAAAGAGCGCCACAAATGTAAATTGTCCCAAGACTTTTCCATGATTGTCTGAATTTAAGTTAAAAAATAAAATGCCATGGTGTAAAGACAGGAATTCCTGTCGAACAGCGAGCAAAATCTCGAGGTAAACTAGCATGAATATGTGATGCATGCATGCAGTGAGCGTGCATCGCAAACACTACTTTCACCCAAAAGGTACCGAACCAAGTATTTGAAAGTTGTTTCCAGCCATTGGGAGTCATTTCCCTTTATTTGTTTAGGAAATGATATTGTGTGAAATTTTTTGATGTCATGCGCAATGAGTCGGTCCCTTTTTGTTTGCATAACTCAGCGGTTCTCGGCCACGGTACTTACTTTAAAACCTTAATATCTGCCTAACTATTTCCAAAAGATCACATTTGAGATAAGTTGAAGTCAACTGTACTTAGCAATCGATCTTTCCACTTTTATTGCTGGGAAAAACTTAATTTTGAGCTCTGCAAGCACGGTTCTCATTTCTCATTATTAAGAATTCTTTTAAAGTTAACTATTCTACACAGAATTAAGTGAGTAACGTTGTATTCACTGCCAGTGTGCTGTGCCAAGACTTATTATAAGTTCATGCATTGTCATGTAACCAAGATAGGGCCAAGCGCGCAACGTTAAACACCAGTGAAATGACCAAACAAAGTTTTTCTGTATTCACTTGCTCCATCCAGCTACGAGGTCGACCAAAATTACTGCCGGCGGAATATGAAATTTGTTAATTCGAACAAGATTCCTGGCCCAGGTTATAAACTTTACACACTTGAACCCAATTTATTCCATCGATCTGGAAAAATTTTTGTTCAAATCCAAAACCACAACCACACCCGAAAACAGAAGTGTAAAGATTTAAAGGTAAACTGGTACATGTGAATGCTACTGTTAATTTCGGCCAAATAGTAAAGAAGGCAACATGCTCAATGACTATAACACAATACAATTCCAATAACAGAGTCACACCTGAATTTAAATGAGCTTCTTTAGAAAAAAGAAATAACTTGGATGAACACATTAACATTACGACCAACGCTGAAAGAAAGATCTACGATCCAAGTTTTGTTTAGGACCCAAGATCCCAACATAAGACAGGCGCAATCTGGAATCGGCGTCAATAATTATAGCTGATCCACGCCCCACTGTGTTTTCAAAATCCGCGAATCCGCTCGATTTACCGCACAAATCCACAATGCGTGCGCTTTTTAAGGATCCGATAACCTATTCACCCCCTTCTGGATGGGAAGAAGACAATGGCTCAATGCAAAGTCATCAATAAACGCAGGAAAACACCTGAAACGAATTACTATTGTATTCCTTATGCAACAGAGAGTTTTGAAGTGCATATAACGGTGATTTTTAACAAAGAGAGCTATCTTAGCTTTCTAAGCTTTAAAATTTAAATTGCTGACGAGAAGTGAGATGAAAAACTGCACAGACTGAAAAAATTTAAATGTACTAAAGGAAAAAATACTGCCATAATACTTCGTTAAAACCATAAACAAACTGGCACAATGCTCACCTTCTTGTAAATTCGGAGCATGAGCTAGTACTTGGTAATCTCTTCTTTGATAACACTTACTCTTATAAATCTCCTTCAGTTTCCACTCAAAAAGTACCGAAGGACCGTACCGAAGTAGCTCTTTTTTCTTTGGTACGCTCGCTCGGCCCATGCTTCCTCCCAAGTCAAGATACCAGACCCCTCTCCTCCAGATTGACTAAGACAAGCCGAGCTCGATACAAATTAATCGTTAGCAGCAAACCGAGCTCGAGAACAAACTGAGTTCGGTACAAAGTACATACGGGAAGCTCCGCGTGTGCTCAATAGCAAACCGAGCTCGGTACCAAGACCGAGCTCGACGGAGAAATCCCCAAATCGAGCACGATGAAAGCAATACCCAATACCGAGCTCGAAAAAAAAAAAGCTCGGTAATTGAGCACGACGATGTTATCGAGCTCGATGAAATTTACGCAGTTCGAGCTCGGTGATGCGAGTCCGATTTGAAAAGGTACTCGAATTGCTTATCGAGTACGGTGAACATGCATCGAGCTCGGTTGCCCAGATACCAAATGTGATCCGGATGTCGAGCTTGAAACAAAAATATCGAGCTCGCTTGCCGCGGGTCGAGCTCGAAATGGACGTCGTGCTCGAAAGACCCATATCGAGCTCGGTTGCCCAGAAACAAAAACTGATCCACAAATTGAGCACGACGATATTATCGAGCTCGATGAAATTTACGCAATTCGAGCTCGGTGATGCGAGTCCGATTTGAAAAGGTACTCGAATTGCTTATCGAGTACCGTGAACATGCATCGAGCTCGGTTGCCCAGATACCAAATGTGATCCGATATTTGTTTAGAAATGCGAAGTGATTCTAAATAGCGTTTCGCTTTTCCTGTGGAAGAATTCTCTTGGCTTCGGGCATACTATAAGAAACTCGACTCACGGGCACGGTTCTTCAAAAACCTAGATACCCAGCAGTCAAAAATTCATGAATAATCAATACATTCAATATCCACTAAAATGATCAGTGAAACCTCCCGAGACTATTTCAGCACTTCGAGACTTGGTCGCAAACACGAAGTCAGTTTTACAATGTTTTGGTTTTGCACAAATTGTACAAACTTCGTGTGACTCACGGGCACAACTTTTCAAAAACTACATACCCGGCAGTCAGAAATTCCTCTCGTTGTTACACCAAAATTTCCATTTGAATCTGCTTAGATGTCGGTGTAAAAATAGCAAGCGATTATCAAACTTCAGGCCCCCACAGTACTGTAGGGCCTGAGGAGGTTTCTCTGATCATTTTACTGGACATTGAATGCATTGATTATTCATGAATTTAGGTTATGTGAGTTCATGTGATGGTCCGACTCAGAGGATCGATCGCTTGCGCTTGGAAATAGTCAGATGGCTTCCAGCTTATCCCAAATTCGTGTCGTATGCCGTACCATGAAAATGTCAAGCTTTCCACTATAGATGGAGAAGAATATACAGGCCATGAAAAGCTCCAGGTTTTTATAATAGCGGCGAACCCGAGATCGAAGAAATCCTCGACGGCTCCCGGACTTTCGCTTCGCACAGATCAGCCCACTTCTTTGGTCTTTTTCTCGTTTCTGGTCGAGTTTCATTGGGATAGAGGTATCGAATGAAGAGGGATACTCTATCCTGCGTATCCTGTATTGCTACAGTCTCCAACAACACATATTCCTTGCATTCTGCAAAGATTTTGACACACACTATCGCATGCTCGGCCAGGGACCGGGATGCTCGCATATATTCTTCTCAGAAACAAAACATTGTTATTCCCGAGATGACGTCAGAAGCCAACTCGTCCCATTCTCCGCTATTCCTCGGTCGTGAACATGGATATGTGCAAAATTATAAACTTTGAAAATTCCTAGAAAAGTAACAAAAATAGCCACAACAATAATTTTTTCGCAGTGCTGATCAGGAGAAAAAGGAAATTTTTATTAGCGAAAAACATTTTTTGGGGTTAGTGTAGTTTAGCCAAGATTATAAATAAATAAAATCTCTTACAACCTAGGCACTGAGCCAAGTTTGAATCACGCAATCTCTGTTGTTTCCAATCTTTTAAGGTAAAGACTTCCATATCTCAAACCACCCTCTCTCTATTCACTTACACTCACATGAAATTTCTAAATTTTTTGAAACAGAGACTTTTGAACTCGGCAGTCTTCTAACTTAACCATGACCACTAGACCACCGAGGATTCGCTGTCAGTGCATGGTTTGATCTGAACGCTACAAAGAAGCCAACCATTAACCCTAACGCTAATAAGTATTTCAGTGCTTAGGCCTATAATCAGTATTTACTTTGTGTACCAATCTTGAGACCAGAGTTCTCTGGCTCCTCGGTCAGCGATGGGTGACCGAGGAGCCGGAGAACTCTGGGCTCGAGATTGTTTGTGTACGCATCACAACGTATCCAAGGGCAGTTTGAGATTTGAAAATAAGTCCTAACCATCTTTTAAATTGTCTCCGGGTAATGTTTTCTTGCTAAACGTCGATGTTAAATATTACGTAACGGTTTTGTGAGCGCAAAAGAGTTAAAAAAGCGCGGTTTTAAGTTTTTTTTTTTTTAAACTTCTTGTTTTATTTTTTAACCGCGCGGCCGTAGGCGGGCGCGGTTCTAGGTTTTGCTTCAGTTTATTATTATTTTTTAATTGTTCTTTCGTCGGTGACCAGACCCGAACCTCCGCGGATGATGTCATCATCAGCCAATTACAGGCCATTATCATTTCTTTTCCTCATATCCCCCCTCAGCAGAGTTTTGTGAAGTTAGCAAATTAACTCCTTGGACAAAAAAGTGGCCGCCGGGGAGAAATGTTTATTTGGTCAAACTTGGGTTAAAATCCCTCGCAGATAGACGTCAGGACATGTGCAAGGATAAAAAATGTAATTTGGGACCAGTCGGTGACTACTAAGGCTGAAATTATCCAGAGTTAAGCTGTATTTTCGTTTTGCGTGCAAAACCCAGAAGGTTATTTTTTTTGTTGTTTCTGTTCACGCGCTAAAAAAGGTATTATGTCTGGCGTGAGCCATGGAATGCGTTGACGGTGAGAAATAAGGTGGTGTTTTCTTTCGCCAGAAGCAATGATGGAATTTTCTCGGGAAAAAATTAAAATCTCAGCGCTCGTCAAAATCCCTTTCAACACACGAAAATTTATATTCGTTTAAAAGGTCAAGGTATTTTTCCCTTAGACGTAAACAAAACTCTCGGATTACGTATCACGCCATGCAAAGAATGTGATCATTGAATCACGCAGCTTGTACTGTTCACTTATTGTGGAATCGATCACGCAACTTATGATCTGTTGACCCGTCACAAGAGAAAATGAGGTGAGAGCTATCCCCGTGCCCTATGCTGATCTTTTTAAATCTCTTTAAATTCCAAATCCAGCGCTCTAACCACTCGACCACGCTGCCTCCCAACACTTACGGTACTTGACGATGAAAGGGAAACTGCAGTCCAGGATGTTTTTTGCGTAAACATGAGTTAATTTAGCCTCTTTGCCCGTTGTCTTGAAGCTTACTTATATTAGAACGAATCTTTCTCTTGCACGCGGAACGCGTGAACACTTGCTGCCAAGATGTCGCGACAACGTCTGTGTTTCCTCGGTTACCGTCGGTTACTGAGCTAAACCATGCCTGATGAGGCGTTTATCTGTCGACAAACCTAGGTTGGCTTACTTTTGATTTTGCCGCCATTTACAGAGGCTTATTACTGTGTTTACACGACTAAAAACTTCACTTCAGTAAAGTAAAAACAAAACAAAGGTAGACATCTCTCGTGAAAACACGGGCAAAGTCGGCCGAAACTAGTACATCCAGGGAAAAATGGAATAAAATTCATCGCTTGTAATGAAAGCATTTGTGTATACTTAATCTTTTTTCAAACTTGATTTGTGAAAATTTAAAAGCAGTGGAACCGCCGGCCACTTTTACACGATCAACATTTGCATCCATCATCCTCGGTGGTTAAAGTCACTAAAGCAAGAAGCTGAATGAAAATGTTTGAGTTACAAAATTCTTCACCAAATGTGCATGGCAAAAAGAGACGCTTTGATGGTTTAGCGACTTTCACCCCACATAACATTGTATGCAATTGTGTGATCATTACGAATTTCGCGCATTGACATGTTGTTACGTTCATGTACACCAGCAGCGTGCACCTATTTATTTAAAAATATATTTTTCTGAAGCAAAAAAAAGAACCAGCCAGACAAAACACACCTCTTTAGGTTCAATCCAGTCACCAATTCCCGCAAATGAATAATTTGTTTTGGCTTTATTTTTTGAAACTTTCACTGTTCGTCCAGTCGTGCTTGTTACCTAAACCGTTTTCGTCGCACACTGGGAAATTTGCTTTATGAGAAAGGACTTCCCACTACCGGCGGTCACAGCAATAAAGGTATTGCGGTCAGCGAAAACGACATCCAGCACTTTCTTTTGACATTCAGTCAAACCGCTAGAGGCAAACGAACGACAACATAATTTTTAAGCTGATCTGAATCGCAGGAGCGAAAAAGTCGCCAATTGACGGAAACCTCGCCGTCTCAAATCACAACATTACCTTACAGTTGATTGACATGGGCAAAATACTCTACAATTAATACCTGCCTTATGTTGTCCGGAGGAAGAAATTTCTTATAACATAACAGTCGTGAAATTCCAGAATTCTCCCAAATTGTGGCGTCATGAATCAGATCTGGCCTTGGTCTTGGCCTTGGTCTTTGGCAGCATTCTATTTCCGGAATACAATCATCAAACTTCCGGTATTAAAACTGACCAATCAGAACAAGCGACACTATGACTTTCGCTTCGAACCTGTCAATCAACTTGTAGCATTTCTGACTTCCGCATAGACAAAGAGACATAGCGCGCAAGTGGGTAGTTAGAAATAACGCCAAAATATCGCAGACCTTCTGGATGTCTGGGCTAAATGAGCTTAGATATGTTTAGCTTAATGCTTCCTCTTGCCACAGAGTAATTTTCAGCAAATTGCGAAGTAGATTTCCCCTCGAACTAATGCAAAATTTAAGTTTCGTCCCTTGTCACTTTATTAGATCTCCGAGCAGGCTCTGAGCGATTTTCGTAATCTCGGTTCCAGACCTCGCACTAGCAGACCGCACAATTTACCGCGTGCGGGTTCCACGCGGGTATTAAAAATTCAAAATGGTGGCCACACAACACAAAACTCGCGCGATAAAGGTAATTTGATCTCTTATTCATATTCTAAACGGATGTGAGGGCTCCCTGTGCCCTAATAAGTATTTTCATTGCTTAGGCCTATAATCAGAATTTACCTTGTGTTCGCATCACAAGGTATCCAAGCAGGGGGGGATTAAATAGTATCCCAGAGTCCTTTGCGTTTTCTGGTATATTATCAAAATTTCAAGTGACGTCATCAGTTCCTCAGAGAGCGCAGACCGAGCAAATCGATCAACGATGGCGGACAACTTCGTAACGTGTTATGACTTAAAATGCTCTGCTTTCCAAACAACCAGACTGATTTACGTTCATTGCATATCGGAGGAAGAATTTAGTGTGAATTTGAAAGGTTTCTCCTGTGCCGCGCTGTGTTGCAAGGAGATTCATTGGAGTTATCTCGAGAGTATGTCCCAACGACGTGTTTGCCTTGTGCCGAAGTTTGTCGAAGAAAGTGTGGTTGATGAGCTCTTCGATGGATTACGAAGTCCAGTCTTAATCCACATCAATTCTAGTAGCGATATCGCTGTGAGTATCGTTCTGGATGTCTTATGAAATTTGATTTTCTCACAAGAGACCATGTTTTTGAACTAGCTTTTACTTCGGAATAATTTTTTGCCTCAATCATTGTTTACTCTAGTTTGTTAATCCTGCTGACAACAGTGAAGAATCAACTGGGTCTTTGATATGGGATTTGGAAGTACTACGCCGAAATTCGTCGGCGGCTGTTGTTCAGGCTTCAGCCATTCTTGAAGCGAAAGCTATTGATGCTTGCTGCCATCCTGTTGATTTGGAGAAAGCTGATTGCAACTGCAGCAATTTCTCGTCAAATATGAAATGTCTGTTATCGTTTCTCCGCTTTGACAATCCTGTGCAAAGTACACCTGAACCACCAGACATCAGTGCCTTACATGTTCAAGACGATGATGCTTCTGAAGGTAATGAAGAAGAAGAAGAACATGATCAGGACTGTGAACCAAACGATGATTTACATGCCGAAAATTTCAAAGTAAAGGGTTCATTCTTTCAGGAACATTATCAACAGGCATTGTTGAAGTGTGACACTGCCAAAAGGCAGAATCAAGCCATTTTTGCACGTGTTGAATTTGAACCGGAGAATATTCAGGACAAGAATGCGATCAAATTCGAGGTGTATTTTAACAACGTATGGCACATTATTGGCTATTGTGATGTTAAGAAAATTCCAAAACTAAGGAGAGCTATGATTGCCAGTGAAATCAAGACAGTGTCCTTCCTGTATGTCAAAAGAGAGTGGGTTGTATGGCAGAGTAAATTTAGTTTTTATGCCTGCATAAACATTGTAAAAAGGGGACAGTGGGGGAAAGATGATCTTAGCAATCATTACAACAGTAATATAGAAATATAAGATGTGTAGCATATATGAAATGATTCATATTTGTACTGCGGGTGAAGATGAAATTGAAGAATGCTCATCGCAGTACATTTGCAACTTAAGCAGCTGGAAAGAAGAGGCCTGAAAAAAATCAGGGCTTCAACGTTGAAGCCCTGATTTTTTTCAGGCTTCTTCTTTCCAGCTGCTTAAGTTGCAAATTTACTGGGATGATCATTCTTTAATCTCAGAAATATAAGAGTTCAGGATTATTAACTCTTGGATGCAGACAATGCACTGGATATGTATTATTACTCAATGTTTTTGCCTAAGTAATAGTAAGTAAAGCATTAATTTTAAACATTACCATCCAAAATTTCTTGATTTTCCTCTAGTAACTCAAATGGAATGACCTGTAGTTGCTCTGACAATCACTTAAATTACATGAATAAAATTCCAAGAACAGTCTTTCTCATAGGGTCATTTCAATGCTAGTTTGGGAAGTGTCAAGTTGTTCACTGAATTAATATACAATATTGTGTACTTCCAGAAAATATCCCTACCCACCCCAAGGAGGGTTAATGGAAATTCCAATGGGAGGGGGTTTCAAAAGCCCA
The DNA here is from genome assembly GCA_022496165.2 of Catalaphyllia jardinei. Lineage (NCBI taxonomy): Eukaryota > Metazoa > Cnidaria > Anthozoa > Scleractinia > Caryophylliidae > Catalaphyllia > Catalaphyllia jardinei. The sequence goes on from JAEMPF020024171.1 coordinate 16,049, forward strand.
CTCTTTTAAAGGAAAGTATGACACTAAAATGTAATTACCACAGGGGGTGGGTGGCTCAAGCTAACAAACTTTGTGGGAGGAGTATGGATATTTTCTGGAACAACACATTCCCCTGAGGAGGCAGCGGGGCCGAGTAGTTTAGGGCGCTGGTGATGTAATCCGGAGATCCCGGGCTAAAGGCCTCCACCCTGCCACTAGCGGGATTTGTTTCTCGGTACCGGTAGTCCTGAGTTCAAATCCTAGATCACGCTTTGTAAATAGCCAACTGGTCTGCCTCCTGCCAGTTGGGATTCTTAACTCTGTTACGTTTATTTAAAATATTTGTTTCCTTTGTTTAAGTGGCATGCCTGTGAACTAGCTGAGCTTAGTGCTGTACAGCTAAGTGCATGTCCACTATAAATAAGATTTACATTATTACATTATTTTACATTATTACCTTCTGTGAGTAATATTTTTTTTGTTGAAGTGTGGTGTTAACTCATGGCATGTTTACTGTGTAATTTCAAGACTAGAATAATATGAGGAATACATTTTGTAGAATTTTTGAGGTCTTTTCTTCTTCCATAATGAAGGATGGTTGGTATCGTAAAGAGTGACAGTATTTTAAACATAACTATTGATGTCTGTTAACAACGAATTGTATAAATAAGTTAAAAAGAATAATTGTTTTAATATACTGTTTATAAAACCTACGATGGTTCTTTTTGGTTGATTACCCTGTATCCTATTTTAACATTCCTCTCTAACAGTAAATATATTTCAGAGACATTTCTGAAACATTTCATTAAGAATGTATTGAGCTGTTGCACAACTGTAGAAATGATGTGCCCCTCGATTTCACACACAAGAGGTTGACTGTTGTGATATCTTTTATCTCAATAATTTCAACTTTTATCGCTACCAACTCATTTGCTGAATTGGAGTATTCTGAAACTACTTTAGACTCCAGGTAGATAATTATGATTCAGAAGGTAAAAACTAATTAAGACGAATCTACTCAGAGTTCATCTCCTTGAGTTTGCTAGTTTTCATTTATCATTCAGAAATGGTATAATTAGTGTGCGTTAGGAGGCAGGTTGACAACTGGCCGATGGATTCTCTGGCGGATGGTTGCTTGATTCCTTGCTGGAAGAAAAGAACGACCAGCTGTGAATATGGAGGAATCTTCCCTTCGATTGATGGCGAGACGGTGAAGTCTCAAAGGATGGCTTGTTGCGTCCTGATCATCGTTGACATCTGGTCGCTTGTTAAATGATGGCAGTTCCTCTTCCCATTCCATGTACCGCTCATTAGCTGTCCAGAAATGAAAGGGTAGCGCTGGATCCATCCTTTTGCAAAATTCCCTACAATGAGTCCAATTATGCAGAAAAGATTATCCTTTGTTCAAATAAAAAATTGTCTTGGGGAGGAGACTGCTTTCTGGGTATAGGGACTGATTAAGCACAGAGTTGATGCAATGTGCTGGGTCATGATATTATACCAATCGGATGCAATTGAAAAGCGGTACTACTTATTGCTGGGCTAATGTCTTGAGGGGAATTATTTGAAAGAAAGAATAATTGTTGTCACATTTACCTCACAACTTTCCTCCAACATGCCTTGAACTCCTTCTCACTAAATATAGCCCCAAGGTAACGGTGAAACAATGCTATTATGGCTTCTACATCATCTGACGTACCAGCTCGGGGGTGTTCCTCGTAACCAATGTTGCTGCTCTCTCTTCTTCTGTATTCCACACTTTCAATGTTTGTGGTTACAGCGACAACCGTCTCCCGGGAAAAACCACAGATACCTTTGACTTGCCTAAAAGTTAAGTTTTTGAAAAGGGCATGTACACTGTAAAGTAACCTCTTGTCTTACAAAATAATACATGCACAAAAACGTCCATGTTTTCTTTATTTTAAGTAACTTTTTTATCTGAAAACAACTGCCCTTACACCTTCTGAAATACACTCAGTAATTCATAAATACAAGCCCATAAAAGCTAATAATCATATTGATGTGCCATCATCCTGAGTTAAATAACAAAAAGGTTGAAGCCCAGATTCATTACCACAAACTTGATAATCTTGCCAGCAACCCCTCTTTTCTGGCTGAATTAGTCAATGACTAGTCCATTCAACTCAAGTATGTTACCTGTTGATATCTATAGTCATGAAGTCATAGTTTTCCCTGTGCCACGGCATCCACTCATCGAGAACCATATTCAGCATGGCATAGTTTTTACGGCATCTCTCAAGTTCTGTCAATCCTCGCCCATCAGCAGCTTCATGCCATCCTGCCACTGTTTCCACATAATATGCCTCCATTCCATATCCATGCTCCAACAGGAATTTTGCAACCAAGTAGGAGAGCATCTTCTCTGCATCAGGGACAGACTGTTTCCGCTCTCCAACCAGAGCAGCATGGGTGAGACCTGTGTTGGGATCCATCATGGCAGCATCAAAGGAAGTTACATCCAAGAAGTCAGGGCCACCTTCTCTTGTGTGCTTCCATATTCTCTTCAGGATATGGCAGTGGTCCTCACGTTCATGGAAGACTGCCCCAGTAGTTGGATCCACTTCAGGAACATACATGTAGCAACTGAAATCATAACCCTCTTCCTTAAATTTTTGGATTCTGTGTCGGTAGCGGTAGGTTGCAACTAGTGAACGGAGCTTGTCCAAATAGCTTTCAGGGATATTTGGTCTGAATGAATTTGGAGCATAGCCATTGGGTACCAAAGTATTCCTATGATAGGTGACTGCATCTTCCATGGTCCAGTTGTTTGCTACACGCAGGTTGTGAAGAGCCTGGACAACAGACAAGGGAATTGCCTCATCTCGAATTTCAGTGATAGGATTTCCAGTCATGTCCTCTAATAAAAAAAATCCAATTTCAGCTTTAATATTAATTTATTAGTTGATATGCTCCAGCTGTACCCTGCCTACCCGTTTCATACTTTAAATTAAAGCTGTTTCGACAGAGGTTGTCTTACAAAAGCGTAAAAGCGTACGTGACAATGCTGATTGGTATTATGGGTAGAAAGAGTTTGGCCTTGATTGATCGAGGTTCACAGTCTTTACCAGCAAGAAAAGAGAAGGCACAAATTCATTTCTTTGTGCTGTTTCCCTCTACAGCTGTATGTCACTAGGACACCTAATGTCTGAAAAGAGGACCATGAGACCCTATTACCCATGTTACCTTTCAGCATTGTCGTGTGCGGTTTTATTGGACAACCTTTCTCGAAACGGCTGTACAGGCTGAATCACAGGCAAGTCTATTTTGCCCAAGAGTACAATGTTTTATCAAGTTTGAGAAGAATCTTCAAGGGAAAAACTCTAAATGTAAGATTCAATGTTTAAGTGAGACATATCTCCAACATTAAGATTACACACCTCCGATTTTTTTCAGCATCTTTTCAAGAGTTACTGCTCGTTGCTTGCTCACGCTCTCCCGGGCATCATGAATAATCTGCCAAATGTGTACTGGTCTGGTCTCACCCTGTGTTCTTAGAGAATTGAATTCCCCATCTGTTACCATTCCTGGGAAAGAAACAAATCAAAATTAAATAGGTAAGCTGTAAATGGTAACTTAAGTGCCTTTTTTAAGCTCAATAGGGCCAAGGTTAACTTCACTTCTAATGTGACAAGGTCCAATTACTGTCTGCAATTAATTTTTTTAAAGTAGTTATCTTTACATAAATCACAGTATTTCCTACCACATCAAGGGATGTGTATAAATTGTGTATCTACATTTGCACACAGTCAAAAGAATGCCAATGGCAATGCAGAAAAACCACTGGCTCACCTCACAGATGTTATCCAACTGTTTGAAGCATGAAGCAACAAGGAGTATACTTATTCTTGTTGGGTGGGAATGCTGGTCCATCACAGCCTCCCCTCCCCCCCTTAACTTTTGAACCAGTTTCCTTTGTAATGTGAATTTGTCAGTTACATTCCTTAGTAGAGAAAGTTACTCTAAGAGTATGTTGATTTGCTTAAGAACACAAGAATGCTTAAACTCAGAGCCATTTGTTCAGTCAAGAGTCAAGCGTGCAAACCATTAGGTTAACACATATCAAACAATGCCTCTTACAGTCATGTTATTGTAACAGAATTCATATTTACCAACTGCCGTCATCCCCAATTCCGTCATCTTCATTTTCACACTTTTGCTTAGATCTCTGATGTATTGATCGCGAATGGTATGGTAAGGCACATACTGCACTGGCAGGGCATAAGGCTTTTTGTTTCGTCTTTCCTCTGAAACCATCATTATGAGGATATGGGTTGCAGCAGGCTGCCTTTTCTTCACAAACAGATTGCGAAAGTAATCAGCCAGTTGCTTGGACAGATTTTGGAGAGAGGCAATGATATCATCAATCCGTGGACAAGTGGGATCCAAATAAGGCAAGAGGTTATCGAGGCCGGAATTCAAAGCTTGTGCCTCCTGCAAAAGCGTATTGTACTCCACTGTTTCCCAGCAGAGATTCATCAGCAAGGACTGTGAAGAGTTTGGTGAGTTGAACTTTGTTTGGTATATTTCATCAGTTTTCTTTAATGCTTCAGTTAGAAAGATAACATCTTGGACTAAAGCATCTGATGCTGAGCGACTGCGTTGTTCAATCACATTACGGTCTCTGCCCATACTACCCACATCCAGACACGCTACTCGGTCCTCGTACTCTCTTCTCAAACTCTGCAGTTTTCCATTCCACTCTCCTCGTACTGAATGCTGGAGGACTGACTTGACATCACAAGCATCTGCCTTCAACCAAAAGCGTCCATCTGGATGTGCTTCTTTGAGCTGTTTGAGAGCAGTGACCTAAAATAAATAGAAGAAAAATCCAAATATATTAATTTATTTAAAAAATAACAGCTGTTTGCTTTGTCTCATGACATTTTCTAAATTTTAAACAAAAACAAACAAATTACCAAAGGTGGTTTAAAAAAATATTTAACAAAGAAAAAAATTATAAGACAACTTTTGCAACTAACTCACCTGTAATCCTGGTTGATTTGTAAACTCCGAAACAGCTGTTTGCTTTGCAACTGTCTGCACACTTGGAGATGCAATGTTGACTCGTGCCTAAACAGGGAAGGATGCAGTTAAAGCAGAATGATACAGAATAATATCAACATATTCCTTTCATTTATTTTACAGAACTTTACTTACTGTGAGTGGATCCTTTTGAAGTTCTTTCGGAATTCCACTCCACATGGGACCCCGGAAGAGAAGTGCAAACCTTGTTGGAAACTCTGAGCACATGGTTTCATACCAGAGTTTAAAATCATGTGGTAGAGAAATCTGGAGACAAACACAAGGAAATACTACTTAAAATGAATCAATTTAAAAATAAAAATGCAGCGCCTTTATGGGAAGTACAAGAGAATATGTCAAGGTTCTGCTAGATGCAGTTCAAAATGAGAAAGTATGTGAATAGGGGAAATGGACCTTACCACAATATCAATTATACAACACAGCTATTATAACTCGTAGAAACAGTTCAGGAACAGCTACATGTGTTGTCAATATACCAATTACATGTTTGTATGTCATTACTCAACAAATGGACACAGAAATAATAAGCCGACAAAAACGAAATGAGGCATAATGAGCATGTGTGCTAAAATTATTATAGAATGCAGTTATGCTCATCTAAAATCAAACACCACAAGAACAAGGAAACAAATTTCACATTATTTTACTATACATAGTGCGCTGATGACCACAGGCTGTAATCTTCGAAGGCTTAAAGTGATGTACATAACAATGTGGTATATCACCAAGGAAGTTTTTTAACTACTTAGTTGCAAGTTATAGATGATTGATATTCTAAAAAAATATGCATAGACCAAACATAACAAACCTGCATAATATTGGTGGCAGAGAAAAACTCAATCTGGTATTCAACCAGTCCAAAGGGCATGCGCGTCAGAGGGAACAGTGGGTTATCTGTTCCTGGCTGATTACTTCCAATGCACATCGCAAACTTGTATACAAGGTTGTTTTTGTTGTGCTCCTGCAATCTCTTCATTGCTGTAACAGACAGTGAAGCAAAGTCTGCAGGATTTGTGTTGATACCATTTCTGTTTGCAAGTTCCAAGAATGAGAAATTGGCTATTTCTTGTGACTTTAACACCAGTGGGAGATATTGTGGCTTCTTCCATGACTCGAGTGCCAGATGTACAATTTTCTTTAACTGATGCGTTCTCCGTCTGCACAACCTTATCAACCATAATCTTGGAAGCGGTATTTTCTCTTGATCGAGGTGTTTCCATTTCCTCTAGGCAGTTGCTTAGAGTCAAGTTATAAAATTCTTCGGCGGAGTCTATGGTGGGAAACTTTACCTTGAGGCTGTTAAACACCCTTGCCCGTATCCTGGTATCTGGAAAATTCAACATTTAAAACATTAATGACACCTTGCGATCTCCAATTTGTATATAAAATAATATAACCACAAACCCTCTCAAACTCCCAGAGGCTATAAATTGTTCCCAACCACTTATGAGGGTCTAATATATTATTCCTCATATTCTATTTTTTGTTGTTGTTGTTCTGTCATCTATCCTACAGTATATCTATAGGAGCCGCACATCATGATCATGGTCTGTCCTCTTCGATTTGTATCTTGCAGTATGCAAATATTTGACAGTTAGGGTAAAATGAAAATAGTCATTACATGGAATTATAAAGAACGGTATGAATGACAATTTAAATTGTATCTTTAACCAGTCATTACATTACACTCACTTGTCAGAACCACACTTGATGATGTGCTTTCACAGATGTGAAGGGCAGTATCTCTCCAAAAATGATGAGGTGCTCTAAAGGCTGGCCACTGAGTTGTGGGTGAAATTCCATACTTTGGGTCCATCTTGGCCAGACCAATGAACTCAACAAGTGCCCTTTCCTCTTCGTAGGACCAGTTATGTAATCGCACAGGAGATTTGATTACAGATTTGGGGGATTTGTGAATACCAGAACTGACCACCTTTACATATAAAACAATTTAAAAATTGTAAATCAGAAAATGCCCTAAACATGCATGCAGGAATATTCTGCAACATTAAGTTATGGAAATAGCAAATGACTGAGTGTGTACATGTAGTAAGCATATTCCAAAGCTTAAGATAACATTTTTGCCCAACAAATGCCAATTCTGTTGTAAAAGAAAGCAAATTATAATGATTTCTTAACAAAAAAAAAAACAATAAAACTTGACTATACATTCACCTTGTGTCGTGGACCACGAAAGGGAGATTTTTCCGTAACTGTTCGCTCTGAAGTCTCGACAATTTGAGAGGAGAAATCCAGAGGTTTTCTAGCTCCACGATTCCCATTCCTTTGCCTCTTTTCTGACGGTTTATTAGGCGTCGAGCCAGTATCGATGTGGCTCCTCTTCCACGAGGAAGAAGGATTCATCGAGCTGAAATAAATCATTACGGATCCTGTACATGAAATTGACCAGATTCTTGTAGCTACTTGCATTATATCCATACAACTTAGCTTTCTAGACATCATAGCCATCTATATTAACGTTTGGAACAATAGAAACCAACAGGCTGCGTTTTCCGTAAAGCTTTCCGAAATCGAAACCCAGTTCTGCACTAGCAACCTCTTGCCACGCGGCAAACAAAAGTGTGAAATTTTAGCCAAGTTCGCAGCCCTAAAATAAGATCTAAGCGTGGGTTCTTCTGGGTTCTTCTTCGTCAAATTATTACTACACTTCTAATTATTCAAATTCCGAAAAAAAAACAACAAAAGAACCGATTCGTTATCTACATAAATTCAATATTCGTGCTCTTGTCACGGGTCAATGAATACTTTGTCATAAGATTGGCCTTTTCCATTGTAAATTTAAGCCTGCTAAGTCGACGCTCTTAACCCTTCAATGGGTTAGATTATATAAGGAAACAATAAGTAATTGAAATGCAGCATTTCTTACCTTTTCTTGCCTTGCTATCGAAAACCACAGGACAACAAAAAACCGTTCCTTTTCGCTAAATATCCGCCATGTTAAACACCTTGACGAGCTTCAAATTACAAAGCATTGTGGGATACTATTTAATCCCCCCCTGGTATCCAAGGGCGGTTTGAGATATGGAAACAAGTCTTAACCATCTTTTAAATTGTTTCCGGGTAATGTTTTCTTGCAAAACGTTGTTGCTAAATATTACGTAATGTTTTTGTGAGCGCAAAAGAGTTAAAAAAGCGCAGTTTTTAAGTTTTTTTAACTTCTTGTTTTTTGTAGAATTGTCGGTGACCAGACCCGAACCTCTGCGGATGATGTCATCATCGCCCAATTACAGGCCATTATCAACTCTTTTCCTCATATCCCCCCTCAGCCGAGTTTTGTAAAGTTAGCAAATTAACTACTTAGACCAAAAAATGGCCGCCGGGAGAAATGTTTATTTGGTCAAACTTGGGTTAAAATCCCTCGAAGATAGACTTCAGGACATATGCAAGGATAAAGAATATAATTTGTGACCAGTTGCTGACTACTAAGGCTGAATTATCCAATGTTAAGCTGTAGTTTTCTTTTGCGTGCGAAACAGAAGATTTCGTAATCTGGAATTTCTGTTTCTGTTAAGTTGCTTAAAAGATTTCGGATCGCGTTGAAACGCAAGTTGACTAGATAAAAGACAACAAGGCATTACGGTCAGTTTTTTATTACAAAGTTTACTAAAATTTAGGCTAAAATGTCTATTGACGTTTTGCTCAATTAAAACCCTTTGTAACAAAACACTTCCATGTCATGGCTAAAAGGCGAGAGTCACGTTTCGCGTAATGAAAGTCGGTTGTTATGACGACGGTGAATGTTCAGCTGTACCTCAAAAGGAGATTACGTTGTTTGATGGCGAATAATCTGGAGAAATGTTTATTTGGTCAAAATTGGTTCAAAATTCCTCGGAGATTGAAGTCAGGACATATGTAAGGATAAAGAATGTAGTTTGGTACCAGTTGTTGGCTACCACAGCTGAAATTATCCAGAGTTGAGCTGTATTTTCGTTTTGCGTGCAAAACAGGAGATGATTTCGTTTCGAAGGGAATATTCAATGCGCTAACAAACTTAGTACGTTTGGCTACAGTCATGGAATGCGCTGATGCTGATAAATAAAATCTTGTTTACTTCTTCAGAAGGGATGGTAGAATTTTCTCTGGAAAAAATTAAAATATTAGCGCTTGTCAAAAACCCTTTTAAACATATGTAAATTTATATTCGTTTGAAAGGTCAAGGTATAGTTCTTTTTTAGGCGTAAATAAAATTATGGGATTACAAATAATGCTAGACTCTCGCTATGGAAAGAATGTAATCATTGAATAATACTGTTCACTTTCACCAAGTTGATTTGCACTTGCACGCAACTCGCGCTTCGCGCTCGCGTCGCTTTTGCCCCTTTTCGCTAGAATATACGGAAAAAATTACTGGTGTTTGGTAAGTTAGTAATTAGTACAACCACGGCCCACACTGAGACCGCAACCAACTTTGATAGTGTTGTCAAGGTCAAGTTGGCTGGTTTCCAAGGGTAACAATATCACAAGCCGTGTTTCATTTACGATGAAAATCCGCCAAATTTTGACTGGTAGTACGACCTTAGCCTGCAGAATAGGCGTAATTGTTTGTGTATTTATTTTAGGGGGGAAGAGGCAAAAGCGACCCAAAAGCGACGCAAACACGAGGCGAGCGTGAAGCTCGAGTTGCATGCTAAGGGAGGATCTCTAAAAAATCCCGCCTATCCTCTTATCATTGTTCAAGCTATTCTAGTGTTCAAATATGAATGCAGCTACCTAATTGGTTACTTTAAAACACGTGATCCTGGAATGTTTTTTTGTACACGTAACATGATCAAGTAGAGTGATTTGAATCAACAACAGATCGATTGGCACCTAAATTGTTCGGTGAATTGAACTGGGGATACAGTCCAATAGGACTCATCTGGTACCTGTAGTTTCCTCGTGTATTTCCATAGTTGCCTTTTTGGCTTAAGTTACCTTCTTGGTGGTCTTGCAATTGCACCCAACTCGCGCTTCGCGCGAGCTCAATCGCCTCCCTTCGCCAGAAATACGTAAAAAATTACGCGTATTATCCAAGTTAGTACGACCACGGTCCAGGCTGATACCTTGATCTCGGTTAGTACCAATATGTTGCGCGCGCTTTCCAGCTTATGGCTTCCAAAAGGAGTAAATTGCCTGTGACAACAACGCGATTTTAACATCAAAAGTTGGTGACCAAAACGCGCCAATTTCACATGATTTTTCTTCACCTTGAATGTCCTTGATATGATTATTTTAAATCTGCAGTTATGACTGAGTGACCGATGCTAAATTTCAGTCGACCAAATATTTAGTCACACAGGTTTTAATGTTTATAGCCCAAAAATTGTTAAACATTATACGGCAACAGTACACCGAACAGTCCTTAAAAGAAGCCTGCCCGACATACAAAGTATAGTATGCGATACTTGATGTAACTTTTATGTTTTCTTCCTTGTTGTCAAATCATTTCTTTTTCTTGAACATCGCTATTATTCTGTGGAAAACAAAAGGACTCCAGTAAAAACCAAAAGTTCCACTGTGATCATTTGGGGAAATTAATGGATAAAAAATATTAGCAACAGTTCAGTAACATCGAGATAACACATAATTATTTCAAGAACAGCCAACATATCATTTCAACAATAGCTGAAGGAGGTATGTCACAACTATGGTCGTTTGTTTTCCAAATCTGCTGTTTAAAAAGTGTCTACATTAAGTCATTTTACCAGAGAACAAACAATTAAAAGAGACTTATAAAGCAACATAATAAAAACATACAAACAGTCTTGGTTACAATGTCGACAAAAAACCAAGCTTTCCACAGACAACTGGACTTTCAAATTTGCCAAAAAGTCCACTCATTCTGAAGAATGAATAACTTTAGCTATGTCAAACGTCACAAGCGGCCTCACATTACATGATATAAGTCATTACGGGCTTCCAGTTACATGGTATAGCCATGACAACCAATTTATTTCGAGATAGAATTACAAGACATGATGATATCACATTACATATTTTGACTTATTTCGACCTATTTCGACCTGTTTCATGTCTTTTCGACACATGCATGTGTCATCATGTGTCGTAATATGTCGAAAAGTAGTTTTGCTACAGATGGCGCGCCATATGTCAAAGTGATAAGTTCCCCTGATAGCAACTTGTCCCATTTTGAACTGGATGGTATCAACAAAGGAACCTTTTATAAATCTTGTCACGTCGTACCATGCTACATCTGCCTCAAAATAATGGAATAAACCTTAAGTATAAATTAATATAGTTCTGTTGTAACACTCGTTTATTGCACCTAAGATCATAATAAAATTTTTGTAGACTCAAATGGACACTAACGAGGAGCTAAAAAGAAAACAGAACATGTAGCCTGCATGTTTGAACAAATGTATAAACAACTCCTTAAAAGGAAATATGTTGTACATACAAAACCAGACAATAGCGCATACAGTGGATAAAATACAATGAATACTTGCATCATTTTAGATTCTACTACTTGTTACTTATTTCTTGATTCTAAAGGTAAAGATTACCCCTTTTTTTATAAGTTTGATATATTAAAGGGCAGGTTCTTTTTGTTTGTTTTTAAATTAAAGGTGAAGCTGAACTTTAAAATCCATGCACAGAAAATCCACAGTTGATGATCTATAAATGATTTATCTTTGATGTCTGTAGTGGTGTACTTTTTCAACCCACCACCAAGTCAATGAAAGAGTAAACACAATGGACAATTGATATTCTTATCAGTCAAACATCTCGGAGCCAGTCAGATCTATTTATCCAAGATAATGACATCATTCAGTGATTCCTCTATAAAAATTCAATACGCGGCTTATTTTTTTTGCAATGTAAGATTGCGTTGCAGGTTAAGTTAGAAAGTTTGGAGTATAAAGTTAAATTGTTAGATGTGAATTTCTTCAAATTGGCTTTCCTGAATGCATAGTTCCTTTTTTGCTGTGAAAATTTCGAAAGGTAAAGGACAGAAAATTGACTAACTATACTCATTAAAATGGATTATATTTTTATAAATTTTTTCTCTACTACAGAAAGGAAAGACTTAAGAAGAAATAAATCTTTAAGAAAAAGTAATACTACCGTGGAGGAAAGATCTTCAAATACATGTTTGTATTGTTATTTTTAGCTGTAAATTAAAGCATATAAAAAGTAGAAAAACACCATTCTCCGAGAAAAATAGTCAAAATAATAACTTTTAGTTTTGTTCCACTAGGTAAAGGAAAGGAGGCAAGTAATCAGGAAGATATCATTCCTACCAGCACTGACATTTCAATTTATGATGATGTTGATGTCAAATGTGTAGTTCCAAAAAATAGCCATACCTCCCCCCTGGAAGATACTTTTTCAAAGACCCCAGTGACACCCTCTGGAAATTCCAAGAAAGGCTTAATTATACAATTCTTTAAAATGTTTTGATGTTACAGAATGTCCCACCAGCAGGAAATTCCAAACCCTTCTGTAGAGGGGAGCGAGGACATGGGCATTTTAATTTCTGGAA
>JAEMPF020024172.1:0-28589 GCA_022496165.2 Catalaphyllia jardinei
AATTAGAATTGAATTGAATTGAACTGAGTTCCATTTTGTTCCATCATAACCTTGTCTGCTGCAGATCTTGTTCAGCGGACCTCCTCCATTGTATTTTTGGCCCTCCTTGTTTTCTTTGGACTCCCTACCTTCCTTCATTTTAGGTTCTCTTTTTACCTGCAGATGGATATGACGATTTTTGCTGCAGGCTCGCTGTTTCAGCTCAAGTCATTGTTGTTAGTGCAGAGTAAGAACCTGTCAACCGTTTTTGTTGCAAATAGTTTACAATAGGTTAATGTAGACATAATTATTTTATAAGGCAACCTTCAATTTTCAACCATGAGAACTGCTCAAAAACTGGAGAATCCATGAATTTAGACTGTAGTGTGCCTTGAAAAATTGAACAACAGATGCTTAAAATTAGTTTAAGTAAAGAGAAAAACAAATATTAATTTTTATGGTCAGTCCTGAACAACACTTGGGTTCTTGAGCAAGGTCTTAAAAATGACGTCTGGTCCATACTTGACACTCTCAAGAGTTTGCTAATATTTTTTTTGTTAATTGTTTCATGTAAAGACATCACAAAATGTAAGCATTTTGCAACTACTTACATCAAGTAAATTCAAAGTGCATGTCAACTGCCATTATGGACAAAGCGTTATGCTTTGTTCTTTCTAATGTCACTTAATGAAACAAGTTCGCAGCTGTAAAATTAAAATCAATGAAGCTGTTGCAAAAAGAATTTGAGAGGCCTCAAACACAAGGTATGTGGTTTGTAACAAATAGCATCAATTCACAATCCATCGAGTGAGACTTTCAATGTTTACAAACAATAAGGTGCTGAGACTGCAGAGTATACGGACTGGAAGTCATCTTTAAGGTCTTACTGTATGCTTTATAATGATACAGTTGACTCCTGATAACTCAACCTCCCACTAAGTAATTTTCATTCCTTTCAGGCCATTTCCTATATAATTTTACCCTCGATAACTTGAACTTCCGATAAATCAAACCTTTTTCTATTTCCCCTGGAGGTTTGAGTTATAAGGCTAGGAGTGGACTGTATTTCATATTAAGGCTACTTTGTTAAATCAAGCTTTCCAGCAACTTTCTTTTATCATGGAAACTTACTGTAAATTATACTTCAAAAGTCTTCAAATATACAGGGTTGATTATACTACCTCTGACATGAACTCAGTATGGTACAATGCAACACCACATATATATGGGTTATTGACCAAGCATGGGATCAAGATGGCTGGATACTGGCCGAGTTCTATTTTTGCATGTTTATGGACTGATACAGAGTTGAGGTCTATAAACTCACAAAAAAAGTATGAGGCCAATATCCAGCCATTTCGACCAAAAAAGCTTGGTCAATAAAGGATTTATTATTTGGCTTGCAGGACACGGCAGGTAATCCTGAGCGGGCAAGATAGCTCCATCTTGCCTGCTCAGGTAGCCAATCACAGCAGGTGATTTGGTTCATCTTGCCCGCTCATGGAGCTAGCCATATAATATAATAAAATCTTGATGAGTTCCTTGTTGCATTTCTCTGACTAACAAAGTACCTATTCACTCAGTTACAGACAAGCTCCTTATTACATTTACCCGACACAGTTCAATGACTGTTACAATGTTGCAGTAGGACTCCTCAATACCGGCACAAACCATGGTGTCGATGTCAAACGTGTGATATTGGTTGGTGACAGTGCTGGCGGCAACTTAGCTGCAGCAGTTTCTCATTACCTTGCAGTGATCTCTGAGAAGCACTGTAGACGGAATTTGCTAAGAGCTCAGGTACGCAGTTGAACTACATACAGAAATTCTTGTTACTGATTGCCTTTCATTTCTTGTTTAGTTAGTTGTGAGACATAAGTTTTACATCTGTTAGTTGACATTTGCGGTGCTTAATTTGCTTCTGATCAAAAAAGAGCATTTAACAACATACCGTCTGTTTGAAAAGAGTTCACGAACACAGAAATGAGTGAAATTCAATTGAGAGTAATAAGACAGCCATGTCCGTAGGAGGTGGGAGGGGGGGTACTCTCAGAAAAATTGGGTGGGGACATGTGCAGTCTGCTTACCTTACCCTTAACACCCTGTTTCAGACCTGCCTTATAGTAATATGTATTAGTTCCTTAGTTCAGACCCATGTTAAATTGCAGCCTGTAAACATAACATTACAGTGGTTGCTGTTCTGTGCATCATGGGATAGCTTTAAGCTTCCTCAATTGAATATAGTTTATTCGACGAACCTATAGATTTACATAATTGAATGGCTTGGTGCAAGACGGTCGTAAGTGACTTTTTCGGGTAAAATTTTTTTTCCTTCAAAAGTGCCTGAAGTTTTGCATGTGCTTTTCAATAAAGCAGGAAAACATTCTCCTGTATCTTTTTTTGGCTGAAATGCTCTACTTTTTCCACTTTGTTGCGTTCTTTGTGCACGCTTCGATATTTTGACTTCGTTTTTCTCAGAAGCAAAGTGCAAACCACCCAAAAAAAATTACATGGGAATCTTTTACTACTTAATTGAAAAGCACATGCAAAAAATTCAGGCACTTTTGAAGGAAAAAATTTTTTACCCGAAAAAGTCACTTACGACTGTCTCGCACAAAGCCATTCAATTATATAATTTAAATACATCCTGGTAGAGACTTGCTTCTTATCAGCAACACAAATGCTACAAATCCACAGGTTGCGTTTCATATGTGACCAACCCATGACAGCAAATGAACATGAACTTAACAAACAAGGCACTGTTCTTAATAATTCCATAGCTAAGTGTTCACCTCACTACAGAGCACAAATTTATGAGAATTAGCCTTAGATTGGTGTTGCCAGCGCTCTACTTCTAAGGTCAAGTACTGTATCATAACTGGTGCTAAAATATGTTTGCATGACTCCCAATATATTAGAGAATGTACCCATATTGTGGAAATGTTTCTACTTTCAGATTCTCATCTATGCCCCTTTCCAGTTCTTGGACTTCAATTTGCCCTCATATAAAATGAATGCGGCAAATGAGATCCTTTCTCAAGAAGATCATGTGAATTTTGTCTCTTTGTACCTAAATGGTTCCACAGACCTCACAGAAATTCTTTTATCTGGCAATCATTCACAATATTTGCAAGGATCACAGTTTATGTCATATCTTCACAAGTCATCAGATGGTGTCATACATGAAGAGCCACCAACAAAACTGACCTCTCTTGCATTAGAAGCTCTGACACATTTTAAAGCATCCCCTTTAATGGCTGAAGACTTCAGGGGTGTACCGCCGACGTTTATTATTACTGCCGACTTTGATGTTTTGAGAGATGAAGGTTTCTTTTATGCAGAGCGGTTACGGAGTGCAAAAATTAAGGTCAAACACAAAAACTATAAATCTTTTCATGGATTTGTAACATTGGCAACTGAAGGAGGACCAGCTATGACTGATGAAGGAGAAGAAGCTTTTGCTGACATAGTAGAGTACATAAAGGACATGACAAGCAGTTAGTGCTATGAAGGTAAAAAAAAATGTCTTGCATGCTCACAATCCAGATCTCTCATACATGTAATCATCAGATCTTGTCAGTTCTATAGGTGATTAGGCCATCATGCTACACAGGCTTCACTAAGGGTTGGGCACCCTGGACAAAGTGACTGGCCTACTGAGGACAATTTTTCTTGCCTGGTTTGACCGTCCAGAGAAAGGTTTTTTGTATGAAGAAGTTCAGTTCATTAAGACTTGCCCGGCTGTGAAAGCCAGTTATCCCCAAGCTGGAAATGTTAAAGAAACCCCTGCATTGTTGACGCAATCAACACCCGCTGTTCAAGTTGCTGGCACTTTGGCCGTTTTCAATCTCATTCACCCAGCCTTCCTTATCTTTTCTTAGCAGTCCTAGAGTGTACTTGAACCCATCTTAGGTTTCCCATGCTCAGCTCATTGCGTGAAACAGTCATTCTTCTTTTTTAACTAGTTGGCTAAGCCAGATTTTATTTTGTATCTCTTAATTTGTACAAGTCATACACTTAGTACTTAATGTTAGTTCTTGAAGAGACAATTGAAAGTGATCAGGATAGCTAAAAAAATTCACATTTACGTTCAATTTTTTTATCTTTTATCAACATTGCAAATGTACTGCTATAAATTTAATATCAGTTTAGAGATGTACAAGTTGCCAAATCAATACACTCAAGTGGTAAGTTTTTATCTGGGCTTAAAACTACACCAGTGTCTATAAGTCCAAACAATAATAATTATAATCATGATGTTTCATATTATATACCCACTGGGGTTACATGTACAGCTGTAAATACTGTTGGGCATACTTTTTTAGTACTATGTACATTTAGTATTCACCGTCTCCAGTGATTTAATTGGAACTAACTTCTTAGTTAACTATTTATTGTTAGGTATTTTATTTATCCATAATATTATAGTAAGATTTTGTCAACAGTTTTCACATGTAACTGTTTTTGAAAGAAACCCTTTAAAAAGGACGGTAGACAATAAAGCTTGTCGAGTCAAAACAGAACACTTATAGTAGACAATGCTCTCTCATCCTTGATGGAGCGGAGAACAACCATCTTTTCAAGATAACTGGATGCAGGTTAATGTTGGTTTTTTAGTTTGTATATATAGAGAAAAGTACATGTAGTGTGTAATAAAGTAGAACAACCACAATCTAGGAAGATAGTTACAATTTTATTCATTTCTAGCCTGATTTACTAGGAAGATCATTTAGGATGTGACACAAGCAAATAATACGAAAACTGTGTAGAACTCAACAAGTGAGGACGCAGTGAAATAAAAAAGGAACAGCTCTGTGCAGACAATTTATTCTTTCTACATTGCTTATGTGATGTAATATTATAGATCTATTACAAATCGATTACTGCCTAAGGATAATTTCATTAAAATATCATTCACAATCATGAATGGCTGTAATAAAATTCTTTTAATTAAAAACTATAAGTTTGGTGGAGAAATCATAAATTGGGGCCTTGAGCTTTCTATTGTGTCACTGTTTGAAACAATATTTCATTTATTTTACATAACCCACATTGCTCTCATTCTGAAATCAACATTAACTGAGTTGTTTCTAAAATCCATGATATGTAGTGTAAACCCCAGCCTGAGAAAGAGGTGACTGCTTGATGTTATTCGCTAATATTATTCTAGACCCAGAACTGATTTACCGGTAACAAATATTTTTTCTTTTGGATGGGAATGAATTGAAGTAAAATAATAATAAGAAGTTTGGTTCATATTTTGTGATCGCCCAGGTGAGGGTAGTTCTGAAAAGAACTGTTGATGGTGACTGACGTTACAACAACCTGAGCGGAAGTCGTCTGCAGAGTCAGATAGAATTACCCTCAACTGGATGATCACACAATACAAACTACTGATGTACTCCTGGGTTCAAATCATTTACTAAATAAGAAATTGGTTTGCATGATAAGCCATAGCCTCCTACACAGACACCCTTCAGGCTCATCACTCAATTTGTGGCTAGATAAGCCATGACAAGAAGAAGCTGTTGTAAGCGATCACCAATGAGATCTGGGACTAGTGGCCACAGCGAGAAGAGCTGGTAAAGTAAAGTAAAGTAAACTTTATTTTACCAGGGTGGCCCATTCAGCAACGAGGCTGATATCCAGAGGGGCCCTGGACTAAAAATATAGTAATTAAAAATACAATACATCATGATAATTTAAAAATACAATTTAGAAATACAAGGTATAGATTTAAAAAAAAAAAAGCATGGAATAATTAAAAATATAAAGTATAAGCAAGCATGCAATAATTCATAAAAATCTAATGTCTATAAAATCTAAAAATTGTAGGTATTAATTAAAACTCTGAAGGAAGAAAGTGACTTGGCGTTTTGAATGTTACGGGGTAGGAGGTTAAAAAAAGCTGAACCGGAATATCTAAAAGTTCGTTTAGCAAGGCTAAGTTTGGGTTTGGGCAGGTGCAGATCTGTTCTTCTACGAGTATTGTAATCATGCACATTGAAATTTCTTGAAATTTACATGGTAGCTTTCAGGAATGAAATATCATAACTGACCACACACAGTATGGATGTGGAAGTTGGTTGACAATGTGTAGTGGTCAATCCAGACCTCATTACAAGGTGGCGATCCAAGTATTTTCTTTGGTGTGGTGCAAAGAATTTTAGATTTTAGGCCCTTCAGGCGTGAAGTATTTTTCCTAATAAGGGGGTTGGGGAGAGTATACTCAGAATGCAGTGTGACTCACTGCTGTCTCAGGATTCGTCACTTATGGCATCTTATAAACAAGGAAATTGAACGTCCAGTGTATATTTTTTGGTAGTCATTGTCACATATGGGAGATGTCGATTGTAGAGTTAATGCTGATGCATAAGTACACATTTCTCTAAAACCTTTAGCTGTATTATGGCCATTTCCTTCTATGAGACATGCCTGCAGAGGAACATGGTAGCTGTATTCAACAAAACATTAATATCCAGTCTAATATGATGAACACATACTACTGTTGAACCTCTACTAAGTGGCCACTCTCAGGGACGAGACAACTGGCTGCTTAATTGTGAAAACAACACTAAACATGTCCCAGTTTTCAGTTCATCAAATAAAAGTACAAACAAATGTAAGCACTTATGTCCAGAAATGCAGGCTAATGAGATTCAGTGCTCTCACAGGAAAGGGGACACTTTGTGATGCACATCATAAAGAGAATGCATCTCTTTTTAACCTGCATTTCTGGACATATCTGAATGTAAGTGGACAAAAAATAAAACAAAAATGGTTAAAATAGGTCCATAATGTGAACAAAAGCCAAATAAACTATTATTGTGTTTCCACATAATTTGTCATTTTTGATCTTCATCTGGTTAAAAACATCCAACTTCAAATCTCCCTGGCCATTTGATAGAGACATAAAACAAAACAAAATCACCCTTGGGGTGGCCATGGCTGCTTGTGATAAAGGTGGCTGTTGAATAGAGGTTTTTATTACAGTGTATAGCTGACAATTTTTCCCAGACTTTAACCTCTTCATAGAGGTTCGACTGTACCACGATTCCCTGCAGGTGCATCTCATGGAGGAAATTGTCCATTCTACCATTGTTCTACAACTCTTTAAGATAGTCAACTAAATCTTGAAACATTTGATTAAACTCTTCTGTTGTAAACATAGGATCATTTTGAACAAACCAAAAGGCATGATATGTCCTGTAACTGTAGTGTGTCACTTTAACTCCAGCATCTTGTAGACGTGCCTTATACAAAACATTTTCATCTTTAAGAACATCAAATTCACATGACATCAGTAAGGTTTTGGGAAGCCCCTTCAAGTTGTCCGCCATCAAAGGGCTTGCTCTGTAATCAGTGAGAGCATCCAAAACAACCTTAGGAATTCCATCTAGTGGCTTTATCTGAGGTTTGCGCCGCCCCTTCTCCTCAACTCCGATGTAAGAAGAGTACTTTGTGTTCTGAAGATGCTTTGAATGATTGTGTGCCAAAAATGAAGAAATCATGTCTGAAGTTCCTGTCAAATAATAGGACCAGAAACTTGCCATTTTGAGTGGTGTTAGAAATGAAGTACTTAGCTTTTTATAGGAAGGAAGCGAAAAGTCCATGAACTGTAGTGGGGGGTATATAAGAATCTGTAAGTAGAAACAAAAGCGAGATTGTTACAAGTAATTACGTCTCTATTTGAGCGCAATGGCTCATTAGGACAGCACTTATCTACAGTAGTCCCCGTAATATGATGCGACTATTACGAGTTTTTCTTCTGGCCCCCCCCCCCCCCCCGGATGGGATGTTAGTCTGTGGCAGGGTTAAACCCCCAGCATTAAAAGAGCTGGTTCTCATTCATACACCTGGACAATGCAAGGCACTGTGAGAGTAAAGTGTCTTACTCAAGAATATAACATAATGTCCCTGGCCAGGACTCGAACTCAAACCACTTGATTGAGACCCCTCTCCCCACTGTACATGCAGCGGAGCTACGCTAAGGTGTCCTTACCTGAGCAGCCAGTTGTTTCCCTTCATCACGAAACTTAAGAGCTATGGCTGTTGCTAGGTTACCACCAGCACTGTCGCCGCAAACAACAAGGTGGCTAGTATCAATACCATACTTATCACCGGCGGCTAGCAAGGTCGTAACAACAGCATAGCAGTCATGGAATTGGGCAGGGAAGGTGTACTTGGGTGCTAATCTGTACCTGAAAATATAACATAACATAACATAACTTTATTATTTCTATAGCGCAACAGTGTCACTCACTGCCAGCCAAATTCTGTTTCAAACTTTAATGGACCGGGGAAAACTGATAGTGTACCAGATTGCTTGCAAGCAGCTAATGGTTTCTTTAACTCAAAGTGGCTAGAAATATTCACTTCCCTGGCCTGGCTAGATAGTATGTAGACTAGGGTACTTTTAAAACAATTCACAGCTTGCAGAATTTTACGTAACTTTTTTTTCCAAGGCTGCCTAGGTACGAGTTTTGATTTTTCCTGCTAAGATAAAGAAAAGTCTCACACTTGCAGAGAATAGTGTTTAGCCTTGGTATCTTGGAAAGCCTTGAATTAAAGAGCCATTAATCACCCCTTAAGCTCTCCTCCAGTTTGTTTCAGATTTTAAGAACTAACAGTGCCCTGGCACCCAGAAACTAAAGAGTTGTTTGCAGTGAGTACACAATGCTGCCTTGAGCTACTTGAACCTTGGGCAATATGGAGACCCCCCCCCCCCCCACGATTACCCAACTGATTTAGTGTAAATCTACTAAAAGTGAACCTAACCCCAAAATATGTTTTTTGTTTAAATAAATCTTTGCACCTGTTTGAAATGCAATGTGACTTTTTGCCCCTTTTAATAACCCTAATCTTGACTTTTTACAGCCTGTAAAAGTAAAAGTTACGAAATCTGGCCATCATCTGTTGCACAGCTGAGCAAGTAAGGGGTATGAGTCTATTCCCGGTTTGATGTCAGAAACCTCAGACTTTGTATGCATGTTTACAAAGACTTACTAATAGATGCAAATCCTTCTTTGATGTCAAACCAGGAATAGACCCATACCGCTCACTAGCTTGGTCGTGCAACAGATGATGGCTAGATTTTGTAACTTTTACAGCCTATAAAAAAGTCAATATTTAGTTTAAAAAGGCGCTGTGCATTTCGAACAGATGCAAAGATTTTTAAGCAAAAAAAAACATTTTGGGGTTAGGTGCACTTTAAGGCGATAGAAATCTCAAACTCATATGTAATATAACCATCTTCCATGCTGTGTGATACAAATTTAGGTTAACAAGTGACTGCCCTTTTGTATGTTCACTTACTCAACAGACACCACCACAACATCAGCTTCTTTAGCCAAACGAGAAATCACTGAGTGATACATATCTAAAATAAAAGACCAAAGCAATCAGAAGTGTTTTTAAAATGACTTTTTTGGCCAAGACAGGGATGACTATATAGGCACTAAGTGGAATTCTGACCAGGATTCCTAATGAGAAATTACTCCTGCAGGATTGGCTAGTTGGATGATGGTAGCTAGAATTCTCACTTGGATTCAGGCTGGAAACCTGTTAAATATTTGGATTATTTTTATTTTAAAGACTGTCAAATTTAATATTTCTTGGCATTTTCCACAGCCAGGTCAGCACATGATTATGTAAGGAAAAATTGTCCCATATAGTTTAGGCATTTCTTGCTAGTGGCAGATCTAGGGGAGGGGCCTGGGGGGCTGCCCCCCCTTATTTTGGGCAAAAAAAAGAAGAAATGACTGAAGGGAAAAAGGCCAGCAGGGCAAGTTATCAAGACTGGATTTGCCACTGTACTATGATTATCAGTTCAGTAGGGCACAACAGAAGTTTGGTGACAAAGTTTGGGCCTTGAAATTACAGTGTTGTCATTAGCAATTTACCTTCAGTTGTTGCTATTGGTAACGATATCGACAGCTGCATGTCGCTTGTTGTAACACCTACATTTTTGTGCATGTTGCTGCTAATGATGTCAAACGTGACAAATTGTCACTGGAAATGGAGTCAGTTGCCCATGACAACAACATGGTTTTCATGTTGAAAACTGGTGACCAAACTTTTGTGGCACCTCTCAACTGATATTCATAGTAAAAGAAATCTAGCCTTGAATACGGTGGTTGTGCCTGCAGAACAAGCAGCAGTCAAAACTGTACTGTCATAAGGAGTCTAGAGGACATAATAAAAGCCTTATTATTATTTGAGGACATTCATGCCCATTGCTACTGCGCATCTCTAGTGCACACGCTATTCATTAGGCACGCATGTGCCATGTCATGTGTGTAAAAGCGCACGCACCGAGTGGAAACTCAACAAAATATAGAGCTGAAAACCTTTGCGTTAATTTGGTGTGCAAATATATTTGTGGGATGTTTGGTGGCCCCCACTTTTTTTTCAGCAGATCACTTCCTTTTGTGATTCTTTCCATTGTACTAAAAAACAAAAAGAATCTGTACATGGGAAGTTTTAATTATTTCTCATATACTATTCAAATAGGGTCCACGTGATACGCCTTGTCTTCAAAACGAGTTCGGTGACCCCCCATTTTTTTACGTTTTTAATCTAATCTTATCATCTACCTGCAGTCAAAGTTTTAAAAAATCTGTACATGGGGAATTTAGGGCGCGAACGTCCTTAATATTTATTTATTTGTAATATGATTCGTAACGTCCTACCAACAGTTCCAATTGTCCATCCACCGCCGTGCAGGAAAACAAGCCCAGTTGATTTCTTGCCTGTGTCAAAATTCTTTGGTTTGTAAATACGAACAGGAATGTTGGCTATCCTTTCATCTTTGATTTCCAAGAACCTTTCATGGTCATGATCTTTTTTAATGGCAGATTTCAGTGCGACAACCCAGCCCTGTATTGTCTTCTCATTTTCCATTGGCGAGTTACCGATCCCAATCAGTGAAGCTGTATACCCCTTGAAATAAACATCAGGACAAAATAAAGTCAAAGATTTACGATTTACGCAAGGCTAAAATTTTCAGGAAAATAGCAGACACCAAATGTCCCCCACCCCTCGCCCCCAGTCTAAATCCAAGAGCTCAACGATTACAACTCTGGTCAAGGTCAGAGTTGGGAAGGGCAGTGAGGACCACCTCGATCGATCGGTCTCTACAACAGCCACTTTTTTGGCTTTTCTGGCTGGTTGTTGTACAAACATACAAACAAACATATACTTTTTGATAAGGACCGACAAGGCTGGTCTGAATATCGCAATCCTACGGCTGGTGTGGACCTGCCATAAAATTTAATAAGCCTGATATTCTACAAAGAACGAAAATCTTGTGGAGAAGCACGCGACTGCACAAAATGGCCACGTCTTGTTTACATATGCATAGCTATAAATATAGGCTGATACAAAAGCTTGAGAAAGTTTGGGAGAATTGAAAAGTATACATAACCAAACTTGATTACGTGGGTTTCAGGTTTATAAATTCAATTTACCTAGATTTCAGGTTTTCTGCGACTCTGCCCAACAAGCTAAGGCCCAATATTGCTCGAGGTTACAAACAAAGTATACCATTATGTATTAAAAACAACAATAACAAAATACATATTCAAGGTATGATATTTCAGTTTTTATCATGTTTCCATGCTGATGTACTTAACTTCACATCATTACATCTATTAAAGACTGCTCCGCATATTCTTTTCAACCATCTGTTGTGGTTCACTTACCAGAAATTCAATAACATCAGAGCCAACACTCAGCACTCGCAGACCGGTGAACTGATCGTCAGGCATTCCTTCCGGCATGATTCGATTAAAATACATACCAACGATAAATGAGACCAGGATCGTGAGAAACCCAGTGAAGATTAAACAACAGTTCGGCATGTTCGCCGCAAAAGTAACTGCACTATCAAGAAACGAGTGTTTCGTGACAAACTTAACCGTGACGTCGACTGTTTGCCAATCTCGTGCGCGTTCCCAACAAGCGAGGCGATCAGACTCGTGAAGGGGTGCTAAATTAAAATGATGCAGTTTTTCAGCTTATTAGCTTCATTCATTTGGAAACCAGCGCATTTGGAATTACAGAGTAATAGCGGTGCGTAACTTAAGGCTATTTTATGTCAGTCACGTTACTTAGCAGCCATTTGCAGTCGGGGGCTCCGCTGGACAAGGGTAACGAAGGCTCGTAAAGTAACAATTGACGCCTCAGTTTTTACCGGATTTACTTTGTTATGCCCCGGCTAAACCCCAGCTATAAACTGCTCCTGGGTCTCCGAGAATGTGTCACACTATTTGATTTTCGCGTCTCTTCTTTGTTCACAGGACGCCAAAAGGGCTATATGGAGACAAAAATGACTAAAACATAACAGGACTTCTAAGGGACAGGGGGTTTCCTGCAGCTCACAGTGACATGTCACTATAAACTCAAGGGCGAAAACAATATATAAGGAGCACTTCTTTTTTCAAAAGTTTTTTCTTTGAGGCCTTGAATTGGTGGGGTTTGTTTTCGGGATAAGGAGGTTTATAGCGTTGAGCTTTACAGTGAGTTGATTTAATACAGTTTAATCACAGCTAACAAACAGGGTAATAATAATAATAATAGTAATAATAATAATAATAATAATAATGATAATAATGATAATAATAATGATAATAATGATAATATAATAATAATAATAATAATAATAATAATAATAATAATAATGATAATAATAATAATATTAATAATAATAATAGCATTAAGATTTGAAGAGGGAGATTGGAAAATTATGGGGTATTAGGCAGCAGGAAGTGGTACCAGTAGTGGTTGGTGCCCTCGGAGCAGTTAGCAAAAGGTTGGATACACGGCTTGATAAGCTGGGGATTACCATTAGGACGGGATTGCTGCAGAAAACAGCGTTATTGGGAACAGCAAGAATCCTGAGGAAGGTGTTGGAAAGGTGAAGGAGAAGGAGAAGGAATGACCCAAGGGACCTTTGGCCATTGGCTATGGCTCGCTGCCTTGGTGTAATGTCGGTACAAATATCTACCAGAGCTCAAGCATTACATTTACAATAATAATAATAGCCCTGACTGCTTTGAGGCAAGAAAACAATTGCCTTTGCTTCTCAAATGGTTTTATTTGAAGTTTTTAACTCAGTTAAACACAAAACGTTTCTGCAACGACGTGTCCAAAAGATGCTTGTCAGTTAAGCGGGACAAAACAATCGCCTTGCTAGTTTGTGGTAACAGTCTGATTGAAGTGTCATACTCAAGCTGTTTTCTTTGTCTCATTAGGTTCACTCTCGCATTTTTCAACTTTGCTCTTATCCTCTCGTTCTTCATTTGCGGGCTCAGCGTCGCGCGCTCTTTCACTCTCTGGTTCGCGGTCACGCGTCTTCTCTCGTGGGCGCTCGCGTTCACGATCCTTGTCACGGTCAGTTTTTCGATCTCTGTCACGTTCTCTTCGATCGTCGCGGTATCGATCACGCGGTTTTTCGTCACGAGTTCTCCTCGTATCACGTTGCGGTTCACGGTTCTTTTCCCTACTCTTCGGGTCTTTGCTCCTCTCTTTTTCTGCAAGAAATCAACAGAAATCTCAGGCATAACACACCAGGACAACACGGCCGTATTTTTTAAGAATACTAAGTCGGTAGTCAGGAGTTTTAGGGAGTTTATAAGCAACGGCAACGGCAACAGCAACGGCAAAGACAAAGACAACGTCGATTACAAAATGAATTTATATTTCACCAACGAATCTCGCAAGACTTAAGGTTCATTAATTTTGTCTATCAGTTATCTCGGCTCTCATAAGATCTTGTAAGAAAGACACTTTGATTATACAATTCTACTGAAACCCGTACATCTCTCGCGGGTTTTTCGTTTTGAACGGTGCCCTACTTGCAATGTTTGTCATTGTCTATTGCTATTAGAGTACAATGCTGTGGGCCTATAGTGGTCTATAGACAAGACAAGGTGATACGCTTCTGACAGGGCCTTATATCACTTATAACCTCACTTATAATCCCGTTATATATTAGGCGGTTTTAGCGGCATTTTGCAGTTATAACGGCAAGCTTAGGTGATACCACTTGGTAGTCTTTCAATGTTGATAATAAAACTGATCTTCGTTTTACGAGAATGACTCTTCAACCTATACCCACTGAAATCAGTTAATTACCTCGTGTTTCAGTTGTTTTCGGCGAGTCTGCTTTAGAACTTCCTCGTGAAGCTGATCTTGGCTGGTAAATAGCTCGATCAGGTCGGTCCTAAGAGGAATCACAACATGAAGTCGGCAATAAAGGAGTCTTAAAGCGAGCGAGTGCTTGAAAAACAGGAGAAGTTTGGGAAGAGCGCAAAAAGGTGGCCACATGCAAGAAGGGCGACCAGATACAGAATAAAAATCAAGAATATTCAGCGATCACCTACCCTAAGTGCCAGAGTTTTTGTCTTTTTTGTTTTTTTTCTTGGTGGAGTAGCCGCTATGGAAGTGAGTGGCTTCACGAAGAAACCAAAAAACCCTCTGGCACTCAGGGTAGCGCTCACCCATCTAAATGACCACACTGAAGACTATTTATGTACCCTTACTGCAGAAAATTATAGAAGTTTCAAGGTTAACACTCGCTAAAAAATGTCCGTTCCGTCAAATTTCTAACTGGGATATATTTTTGATCAAACCATAGTTAGCAGAGGAGACAAACTATGATCAAACATCAATTCCCCTTGCAAGACAAAAGTGCAGGCTTTCAACTGATAACAACTTCACTTTTCATTCTTTTCCAAGTCTAGAAACGGCGCTCAAGATTAGTCCTCTTCTAATTCCTTCAAATCCCCTATAATTAACGATTTTATTTTTGGTTTAATGCTCTAAAACATAGTTTCACAGCGCTTTTGAGATATCACGCAGTAGGTTAGCTATCTATCTCCGAGTTAGTAAGGGTACATATGAATGTTGTGCCGCGTAGCACTATGAACACAAATGATGTAACAGAGAATTAACTCTGAAGTGTAACTTTTAGTGCTAATTTAACCCATGAATAACCCACTGGGCATTAGCCCTAGTAAAGGGAATCAGGGAACCACACGAGGTAAAGAAAAATCTTTTTGACCTCGGTGGGAATCGAACCCACGACCTCCGGATTAGATCTACCGTTACTCTGCCGACTGAGCTACGAGGTCGGACAGAGAAAGTCGGGGTCTATACGGATGGTGAATCGCGGCGAAGAGAAAGTAAGGGTACATGTGTAAATGATGTAACAGAGAATTTACTCTGAAGTGTAAATTTTAGTGCTAATTAAACCCATGAATAACCCACTGGGCGTTAGCCCTAGTAAAGGGAATCAGGGAACCACACGAGGTAAAGAAAAATCTTTTGACCTCGGTGGGAATCGAACCCACGATTCCCTCCGGATTAGATCTACCGTTACTCTGCCGACTGAGCTACGAGGTCGGACCGAGAAAGTCGGAGTCGATTAGGATGGTGAATCGCGGCGAAGAGAAAGTAAGGGTACATACGAATATGAACTGACCTACGAGGTCGGACAGAGAAAGTCGTAGCTCAGTCGGCAGAGTAACGGTAGATCTAATCGGGAGGTCGTGGATTCGATTCCCACCGAGGTCAAAAGATTTTTCTTTACCTCGTGTGGTTCCCTGATTCCCTTTACTAGGGCTAACGCCCAGTGGGTTATTCATGGGTTTAATTAGCACTAAACTCTACACTTCAGAGTTAATTTTCTGTTACATCATTTATCTCCGAGTTAAGTTTAGCCTCTGTTTCAAAACGAGTCTTCGTGTGAAACCTTTCATATGAAAATGAGTTCCGCCTGTAGGTTTATTTCCAAGCAAATCAAAAACATTTTCGTAGGAAACTGAGATTTTCCACGAAAAAATCGTTTTGAAACAGAGATACAAGGAAACAGAAATAACCCATTGCAGAAACGTGAGTGCGCAAAATTAAAAAAAAACGTGAGAGCACTGGGGCGAGTTTCGTAATTGATTAGATTGAAAATCTGAACATTTAAACTGAAATGTTAATGAATGAAAAGCTACCCAACCAAGTTTAAGAGTTTTCCGCGGAAAATTGTCCAAATGGGAGACTTGCAAAAGTTGCAAAATTCCATACAAATCCTTATAATTTTGTGGCCTGTCTACCCAATAATCCATACAAACTCTCTATGTGGGGGACATTTAATTTGAAGATCTACCACTTTGCCATCTTCCCCCTCCAAATACTTCCATTCATGGCTAAGACTCTCAAATTTAGTTGACCTTTCATTTGAACATCTTAGTTTTTCAAACAAACGGTAAACAACCATACCCTTTCCCAGTCCTCTCACGTCTCTGCAATGGACCGAGGCTTATTAAAAGTCACGAGCTAAAGGGATTACCATACATCACTTTTTCTGTTTTTTTATTTTGGTTTTTACCTTGTTTCGTAGTCGCCGCTGTTTGATCGCTTCTTCTTCGCTTCGACTTTTATCGTCCTTTGAATTTCCCTTGGCTTCCTCTCCTGGAGGGACATTACCACCAGCCTCTCCACCGTCTTTTGCCCTTTTTTCATTTTCCTTCACTGAGTCGCCAATGTGTTCGGCCTTGTCTTGCTCTTTACCGAGTTTTACGCCTTTGGCAGAATCGGCTGCTTTCGGCAAGGTTTCTCGGTCTTTCGGCTTGTTTTCGGGTTCTCGAGTTGGTCGCGAATCTCGTCGACTGTCGGGTCTTCGGTCTCGTCGGCCACTCGTGTCACTCCCACCGTCTTTCCGAAAGCGATCATCTCGTCCTCGATCACTTCCAGAACTTTCCGGAGCATCCCTTCGATCTCTCCGATTGGTGTTTCGTCTGTCTTCCGGACGTCGCTCGTCGGAGCGTCGGCTGTCGGGGCGCCTTCCGAATCTTCCCGAATCAGGTCGACCCTAAAATATAAGGAAAGAAAAGAACAAACGAAAGTCACGATTTTATCACACGAGAAACGATGAACAAGAAATATTCAGCTATCACCGACCTTTTCTTCTTTTCCTTTGGAAAGCAATTTTGAGTCTGATTTGTCCTTTGAAGGTGGAGAAGTCTAAAAGGCAACCATTATGAAAAGAATTGTTTACGGTCTGTGACACAGGACAGTTGTCCATACATCAAACAATTAGAATATTTTGTCTCCAACTGCTATACCTTTGAGTCTTTGCTGCCTTTTCTATCCATCTCATCTTTTCTGCGACTTTCTTCTTTACCTTTTCCATCTTTCCTCCTTAGAAGATAAAATAATTAAAAAAAATAATTAACAGTTATTGGTTTACTTTGAGCCTTCTTTGTGTCAAAGATAAGATTAACACTTTCGCAACTGTTAGATATTTTTATCTTGAGCATTAACCTCAGATATAATAACTTGTTACTTATTTTCATATTTTACATTTTCGTTTTTTTTCCAACACAGTGCACATCTAAGGCAGCATCCACATTTCGCGGGAGGAATTTGAAAACGCAGCTTTATTTCTGCTCTTTGACCCTGGCACACGCTGGTCACGTGCTTCTTTGACATTTGAGAACATCAGGGAGGGTTCCTCTCAAATCAGGAAATTTGTCACGTTGATCTTCGATCGAATTCAAAGCATCGCACTACGACCGCCATTTAGGGAGTCTAAGATAACCACGACGCAACGGCAACAGGAACGTCGCTAAACAAAAGGTTAATAAGGAAAACAATGGTTCTGCACGTGCGTTATGAATTTTTGTACATTTCTTTGCCGTCCTCTGCAAAACAACAACGTGAAATGACCAATTCTGCGTTGTCTGAAGAACGTGAATTACGACGGCTAATTTTTTAAAATTCTATTTGAAATTTACTGCGGTATCCCAGATTCAGTTTCGTGATAGCTTTGACAGTGACAAACAACGTAAATGACTTAAGAGTATCCCGAGATTCGTGGGTAAATTATAAATTCATTTTTTAATCGACGATGTCTTCGGCGTCGCCGTAAGCTTCTTAAAGTCCCTTTTACCTTCTCTCGCTCCGGGAGGGCAAGGAAGATGAGAGACCCTGAGAACGAGGTCGATTGTGGACGGAAAACATTTGATGCGTTTTCAGAGTAAACCTTCATTTTTCAAATTCCTCCTGCGTAGTGTGCACAGAGCATAACAACTGTTAATCTTACTCGTCTTTAGGTTTTTCCTCCTTGGGAGGCTGACTTGCTGTGCTTTTAGCGCCTGAATCTTTGTTGGAAGAAAAACTCGAGGTAGATGATTTCTTTGGTGACTAAACAAAACAAGAAAATGAAATCAGGCTAAACATCTAGCGATTTTCTTTACACATGGACCTTCCAGTCTTCGAACTATCTTATTTTTCCTTGCATGGAGTTGCTAGTTGTAGAATAATATTAAACTTCTAGACTCGTTTGCAATGAAAACTTTCGGCATGATCTTTTGATAATATTGCGGGATGTAAAGAGTGCTTGCTAGAATTGCGAGCTCCTGTTTGACACAAAGCTAACAGCTTTACATAACTTTAAAGCTAACAGCTTAAACATGACTTAATCACTATGGACCTGCTTCCTTGCGTGGCAACAAACAGCTTAGAAGTTATAAAACATAGCAAGAGAAAGTTTACCTTAGAGAGTTCCTCCCTGTCAGGTCTTCTCTTTTTCTCTGGTGTACCACGCTATGATCAGCAAAAAAGCAAAAACAAAGAAAAATATAGGCTGGTTATTTTTCTACCCAACTTGCTTCCTCACGCAAAACAGAGGTGGCTGAGGCCATTTGCATGCATTACTGGTGGCATAATATTAGCCAATCAGAGGCCGTGTTTACTGCGCTGATATCATGCAATATCAAGTCACTGACCTCACATGGCTAGAATATTTTATTTTATTTTATTTTGCCACACACAATGAATTACAAGATACTAAGATAAATAGGTACATTAACATTAAATTTTGTCAGTAGATTACTTGGGAGGAGTGACTGTACATGTGGCGAGGAAATCTCAGAGAAGCCGAGCTTATGAGGAATAGAGATTCCCCCCCCCCGCCCCGTGCGCAGGCAAATATCATGGCCACTGGGCTGAATAATACTGTAATACTGTACCTTTTTGGTACACTTCAGTAGCATTTCTGATTATCATACTCTTGGTCTCACCAATGATGAGTATTTCAGCTTGACTGCATCTCACTAAAATACAAACCATGGCTTGACCAACTCGAGTGATATGTGCTGAAGGACACCAAAAAGGTACAATTAGGTATAAATACCTTGTACTCTCGGCTACTCAAACCTGAGATCACTAGCCAGGTAAGATGTGTAACTGTACGCTAACCATTAGGCCTGGACACTTCTGTCTGATCAGATTCTACCATCACTAAACCTAGAGATGATACATTCATCAATGGCACTTACAGAAGACACAGGTCTGCCGCGTGAACTCCTTTTCATTTTCAAATACTCCAGTAATGGTGTACTCATCTTTGTTGTCTCAGATGAAGCTGGGAACCAGAAACACTCAAACTAAGTATGACTGACACTACAATGACCAAAACACCAAAACTATTCTGTTCTTCTATTCTTGGTCTGAAGTCATGCAAACCACCCTGTCCCCACCCAGCTGCTTCAAACTGACATACATTACATTCTTGTAATAAACCAGGTACAGTCCCACTTTCTTTTCCTTGCAGAAGCTTGTGCCTAAATTGTCTACCAATCAACAGCAGTCAGGATTTTTCTGGGAAGAAACCATCACGATGGTAAGCTACTGTACACTGTGACAGGTGCAGTGTATACAATGACAAGGTGCTGAGTGGTCCAAGAAAAAACATGGCAAACAGTGGGAAAGGAATGTATGTGGGTGCAAAGCAGCTGGTGGGATGAGGGGACAGAGTGCGCTGCAAAGTAGATTACTATTTTGCTAGCCTGCACTCAAGAAACATGCCACTCAGAAGTAATTTATTTCCCTTTTGAGAGGTAACTAAGCCAAGACTAATACAAATGACCATTAAACAACAGGTTTTTCTCATGTGCACTAGGTTCAGTTCATGGTAAGTTCAGCATTTAACCATGGCCTGAGCTGAACATTTTTAAAGTTGTAAAGCAACAAATTTTAAAAGTATTCACATTTTTTTGCTTCTATTTCCTCTAAATGAGCTTCAACACTTGGAGGTGGCTCTTCAGCTTTGTTGAGAGATTCAACAAATGCCAAGTAGTCAGGATCTAGTCATGAAATAAAGGATAAAAGCATAACAAATCAGTTAAATCTTTCTAGTGTCACAGCAAAAAAGAGAGAAAAAGAATCCCAAACAACCCAAGGTTGTATCAAACATAATGCTTAGAACAATAATTGAATGGCTTGGTGCAAGACAGTTGTAAGTGACATTTTCGGGTAAATTTTTTTCCCCTTCAAAAGTGCCTGAATTTTTGAATGTGCTTTTCAATTAAGTAGTAAAAGATTCCCATGTAATTTTTTTGGGTCGTTTGCATTTTGCTTCTGAGAAAAACGAAGTCAAAATATCGAAGCGTGCACAATGAACGCAACAAAGTGGAAAAAGTAGAGCATTTCAGCCAAAAAAAGATACAGGAGAATGTTTTCCTACT
Organism: Catalaphyllia jardinei; assembly: GCA_022496165.2. Lineage (NCBI taxonomy): Eukaryota > Metazoa > Cnidaria > Anthozoa > Scleractinia > Caryophylliidae > Catalaphyllia > Catalaphyllia jardinei. The sequence goes on from JAEMPF020024172.1 coordinate 20,502, forward strand.
TTATTGAAAAGCACATGCAAAAATTCAGGCACTTTTGAAGGAAAAAAATTTTTACCGGAAAAAGTCACTTATGACCGTCTTGCACCAAGCCATTCAATATTATTATTGCAGGGCTTAAAAAAGCTTGAATTCCAGCTTGCACTTCAGATGAGGAGCTCTCGAATTTTGATTGCCCTTGGCAAGTCATAGTTTACTTCTTTTTTAATTGAGTTGCCAGATGACTAATGCCTGCTTAGCCACGACAACCAGATGGCCCTTTAGTTTCTTCAAACAGTGACAGCTGTTTTTTTTTATTTGTGCATCAAGATGGTAGTACAAAAAGGATTTGCATGCATGTTAAGGAAATGTCAAAAATACAGAGTTGCACACCTTCGAGAATGGATCCAATCTTAGGATCTTTTTTAACTTTCTTTTTAGGCACTGCTTGATATGGAGCATACTCCACAACAGCCGGATATTCTCCCCCTAGGAGGAAAAAAGGTAGTTATTTTTTTTAAAAAAAAAAATTAGTGTTGAAAGATTTGAACAAAATACCATTATTTATAATCCATCAAATATTTTTGCTCGCACGCGATTTGCCTAAACATGTCACGTGACCAAATATCCCTCAGCTAAAACTGGGGAATATCTGAGAATATACCCCAACTTTCAAAACTGCGCGCCTTGCGAAAAATATTTGAAGGATAATAAATACATAGCCTCCATTTGGGGTGAAAATATGCTTGGATATTTGTCCTTGGACATTATCTGTTCCTTGCAGCCCACAGTTTTCCTTGAGCTAGGCTCTCGGAAAACTGATTTCTTCTCAGAACAGATAATGTCTGCGGACAAATATCCTAGCATATTTTTGTGCCAAACGGAGGCTATTGTTTATATATCTTCATGTGGTTCCCAAAAAACATACATCCCCACCAGTTAGAATCTGGAATAAAAGTCTGTGTCAGGTCAAGTGGTCCCTATTGCTGAAGCTTATCATAGTTTCTGTAGTGTAAAGAAAACTGTAGCATAAAGAACTTTCATCTTAATGCCTGGATGGTATACTGCTCTTTCCTATGGTTATCCCCAGCAGAAAATTGATCAGTACCCAGTTAAACAGAACAGAACTTAAATCCATCAAATATTTTCATTTGCACACAATTGGTCTAAAACGTGACATCTGACTGAATTTTCCACAGCTAAAACTGGGGAATATCAAAGTAATATTCCCCAATTTTCAAGTTCCCGCATTGCAAGAAAGATTTTAAAGATAATAAACACAATTGCCTCTATTTGGTGCAAACATATGCTTGTACATTTGTACTTAAACATTATCTGTTCCTCAAAGCTCAGTTTGCTAGAGGAAAACTGTTCGCTTCTCAGAACAGATAATGTCAAATACCAGAGCATATTTTCATGCCAAATGGAGGCCATTGTTTATACTGTTACAACACAGCAAGCAGCTCGATTTGAAGTCCAGTGAACTAAACATTAGGCTGCTAGACCTTTCAAAATCCACCCATGGTAAAGTTGAGGTAAATTCTGTCTGAGAAGGATCAGTAACACAGTACATATGAACAATAAGGAGTTTTCAAAAGCCAAAAGTTTCAAGGAGAGTAAACAAGATACTAGAATTGCAACCACCCCCTTGTCCGAAAAATTATTTTCAGGGTGGGGAGTTGGGGGGATATTCTCTGGAGAGTATGAACATTTTCTGGAACAAAACTATTGTAGAAAACAAGAAAATATTCAACATACTTCTGTTATCCACAAAACAATGACCATCAAATTGATCTCAAAATGTTATTATGTCCTGTCCAAAAAAATCCTTTTAGGGGTGGGGAGTTGGGGGATATTCTGAGGAAAGTATGGAAATTTTCTGGGACAAAACTATTCTGGGAAACAAGAAAATATTGAATATACCAGTACCTCTGTTATCCACAAAATAATGACCATCAAATTGATCCCAAAATGTTACTATGTCCCATCCCTAAAATATCTTTTCCAGGGGTGTGGACTTAGGGGATATCCTGAGGAGAGTATGAAAATTTTCTGGAACAAAAATGTTCTAGAAAACAAGAACATATTGAACATACCTCTGTTATCCAAAAAACAATGACCATCAAATTGATCTCGAAATGTGATTATGTCATCTCTGTTTTTAAAGTTGATGTAAGCTCTTGAAAAAGATATGGGGCCAAAGCTGCAAACAAATTGTTAAAATTTATTCCTACTTTACTAATTACAGCCTAAAAAATATCTGTTCCAGTATTTTTCCCTAGTGTTTGGTGGTCCGTTCTGTCTACTGTACTCTGATGGCAATATTAAACAGATAAACTGAAGCAGAACAAAAGGAATTAAAACCTTTTTATACCTCATATCACTACCAACAAAATAGAAAAAATCATGCTCTGGCAGCCCACCAAGCTCTTCCTTCAGCTGTTCTTCAGTGAGTGATGGAGGAAGGCGTCGAATCACAACCTCAAAGGAGATTGGAAAAGAAATATGACTACACATATGCAAGCAGTTGACTTGACTTCCCGCACAAATGCATTTGAACAAGGCTAGACTTCAAATTGTTACAGTAAGGTATACCGTATACTGTAGTTCTAAAATAATTTTCCGGAAAATAATTATACAAAGCGTATTATTCAAATTCTATGTGAGTATTGACATATTTGAAAAGTTAACTTTGACAATGCTCTTATATTCCGAGTTGATGTGAGCTTAGTAATGATGCAAGTTTAGTGCAGGACATACGAAACTCGAAAGTGTTTAGCTAGCATGTAGAAAGATCGACAAACAAAATAGAGACCTAGCTAAATTCAGAACTTAGAGCGATTTAAATTAACACCTTTGTAGGAAACAGCAGCCTTTCTTTCTTGGTTTTGGAACTGGGTGGCTTTTCGATTTCATTTTTCCCCATTTCCGAATCAACGTTGAATTTCACGAATTTCACTACACGTCTACATCTTCGCCATCTTTGTTTTGGAAATACTAGTTCCAGTCTCTCGTCGCTTGTTGGAAATTTCGTTTATCAAAAACATCACGTATCAATTTTTCATGCAATCACCGCTGTTCGACGAAAATTCTTTTTCTTTCTTACTCCTCACGACCCTCACATGACTTCCTCGCGAAAATAAATTGCATGTGTCTCTACGAGAAATCACTGTAACTGCGTTAATTTTATTAGTTTTCACTCATGGAAAAGAACGTCAAGATGAAGAAAAAGGTATCTATTCATATTTTTATGCTGTTATACTTCTCTGTGAGAGTTTAGATAAGTGTTACGTTCTAAAAGTTTTATTTTAGCTTGTGTTTTGTGGTCGTCAATTTTTGAAATCTTTTAGGTTCTTCTTATGGGTAAAAGTGGCTCTGGTAAAACAAGCATGAGGTCGATTATCTTCGCAAATTACATTGCTAGAGACACAAGAAGACTAGGAGCGACAAGTAAGTCTCTTCTTTCGTTGATCTTTTATGTGTTTTGAGTTGGTTTTCTTCACTTAAAGGTCACGTTCTTTAATATTGTCATCTGTCAGTGCGTATGAAGTGACCGTTCCGTTCAGTGGTATAGCAGCTCTCGCAAGCTGCTTTTGTTTTATCATTGTAGCAGCTGTTATTGTTTTAGGGCTAGGGGCATTGTTTCTGTTGTTTGTTCTCTCACTGTACTTTCCGCCTTTTTTATTTACAGTTGACGTAGAGCATTCCCATGTGCGATTTCTTGGCAATTTGGTTCTCAATCTGTGGGACTGTGGAGGGTAAAAACCGTGTGCTTCAGTTTTAAGTAATATTTAAGCAAGAGTAATACCAGTTTCGCCCCATGGCGAATTTGCCCCCACCGAGTTCAACCCCATGAACTTATAGTGAACTTTCTAATAGTTTCCAGGCTCTTCGGTCAAAACATCAAAGGCCGGAGAAAAAAAATCAGTATTTTTTTTCTTATACAGTGATCTATCTAGAAATAGGCAATAGTGAGTCCTTGGACTCGCAAAGCCAAAAACCTGTGCGGCCCTTAGACAAAAGAGTGAGTCCCGTACAGCATTTTAGCTCATTTTCTGTGCAGAATGCATTGTTAAATACACCATTTTGCTAATGATCAGTTCCTGGTGAATTATGGGTAGATCCAGTTCTTTGTGGGGGCAAACGGGCAAAATTACAATTTCAAAAATGTCCTAAACTGGACGTTTGCCCCCAGAAAGGACTGGATCTACCCACAATTCAAAAGGAACCGATCATTAGCAAAATGGTGTATTCGTGCGATATCTGTAGCTTTGTAACCTGGTAATTTCCTTGAAACTAGTTTGCAGGCTCTTTGGTAACAGGCCAGGAGGTTAAAAATTTGTCAAAAAACGAACTGGCATGTTTTTGACACTGTTTCAGGAAAAAAACTTCTTCAAAATAACTAATCTCTTTGGAATTTTTGCTTTTGGGGTTGTAAGGAAGCTGCTTTATTGTTAATATGGCACAACTTTTCTGTTTTATGCGGAAAACAGCTCTGATTATGCGGATGTGGATGTTGGCAAATTTTTATGTGGATCCGTATTGTTGCATCCTGTCAGATGCCCTGTTAAGAGAAGAAAGACAGAAGCCGTAATCATAATTGATTGCGTCCAAATGGATGCATGCAGGACTAAATTTGTGCATCTTTTTGGAAATTTATACATCTGAGATGTGGGACGCGTAGGTAGATGGATCACTGCTTATGTCATAATGTTCATGCTGTTATGCTGCTTTTATGACATAGTGAAGCCTCCGAAGTGAGTGAAGCCTTGGAGTTGACTGGCTCATAGCTGCCTGATCTTATCCTGGTTTCTGCAGCATAAAGCAGCTATGAGTATTTCTACTCCCCTTGGATGGGATACTAGTCCATTGCAGGTCAACCCCTTGAAATTTGTTAGGTTTCTCCAGTAATTAACCAGTGCCCAATAGGCCATTTATACTCCTGGGTGGAGAAAGGCACTGTGAAAGTTAAGTGTCTTGCCCCCAAACACAACACAGTGTCTCTTACTTGGGCTTGAACCCAGACTGCTTGATCTAGAGACAAGCTCACTAACTATGATGCAACTGCACCTCCTGTTCATGCCATATGTCATGCAGGGATCAAATTAACACTGCAAACAAAATGACATAGCATCCTTATGTCATCAAGTTGCTACAGCTGTAGAAGTGTAAACTAGGGTTTAGTGTGAGGTACTTACATGTACTTGTAAGAGTGACAGCAAACCCTGCCAATCTGTATTCAATGTAGCAAGAGTTACCCTCTAGTTTTAGGGGTCAAAACAGGGACTAACACCAACAGCAAATGTTTCAGTTCTTTTCAAATCCTCAACTATTATGTTGTTAAGACTTGGGAGTAAAGTCTTAGTAAGGGAGTAAAGCCTTAGTAAAAAACAATCATTACCTGCTCTTACTTTTTGCAGACAAGAGGCATTCATGGAGAACTACTTTACAAGTCAAAGAGACAACATTTTCAGAAATGTTGAAGTACTTATCTATGTGTTTGATGTGGAGAGCCGAGAACTTGAGAAAGATATGCACTATTACCAGACATGTCTGGAAGCTATTCTTCAAAACTCACCAGATGCCAAGATATTCTGTCTTATTCACAAAATGGACTTAGTCCAAGAGGATCAGAGAGATGCAGTAAGAAAAGCTTGTTATATATTAAGGATCCTCCTATTTATTTCCTTAAGTTGCATATAGTTGAACCTGTCCATGGAAGCCACCTTCGGTGAGTGGTCATATTTGGGAGATGGCCATTTTATGGGGAGATACTGTAGGGGTGTGATGTGACACCTGTTTTGGGAGATTGCAACATTTTTATGTTTGAAAATTCTCCTTGTAGCTTATAAATATACACTAGACCTTTCCTGCATTCCAACAAACAATAGTGCCAAGTCGAGGTTGGGGTGGACAAAAACACAGTAAATGAAGGCTTCGGTGGAAAAAGGGCGTTAGGGTTTTTACTCAAAAGTGAACTTTGTCAAAAATGCTCCAAATTTCACACGCAGTTTTGTTTACGTGTGTCAAACAATGCTCTACATGTTTTTCCCCTGAAGTCTGCTTCCTTTTTGAAATATTACGTATGCGAAAAAACACATTTTTCCAAGGGCATTCTCTGGGGACCTTTCGTTAAATGAAAAACAAAAGAAACCTTTTGTTTTGCTAAGCGATGAAGTCACTATAATAGCTTCATTCTCTTACTACTGTTCGGTTAGCGCAAGCAGGTAAGGCACTGAACTTGCCAGATTCGAATTTGTTTTGCCCCAACACCGGTTCGATACAATGTCGCTCAATTTTTTTTTCCGTTCCATTCCTTTAGTTCTTTGAAAAATCAAGATATCTATTTAAAGTGCCCCTGTGACAAAAAATAACATATTTTTTTCCTTTGGATTTCAAAACTATGTTAACTAAACACTAAGTGACCCAAGTTTTAATCCTTGATTTAAAAAAAGGCACCTGTTTATTTTAACTGGACCTTTCCTATTTAATGATCCGCCATTACTAAATTTAAGTTCTTGAGAGAGCTGGATCGAGGAGAAAATGACGTCAAAGGCTCACTAGTTTAAGAATGCAATGCGTGTGTACGCTGCAGAATTAATATACAGCATGGGAGTTTTGGGCTTTCACACTTTTAAACTCGCACTTTGCATACATAATAAGCTGCGTTCACATGCAGAAATTTTAAGCTGGTGAGCCTTTGACGTCACTTTTCCCGGATCCAACCCTCTGAGGTCAAATCGGTCAGGTTTGAACGTGAGTGATGGCGGATCGTGAAATCCAATACTTACACTCAAAGGAAACGGCCTTTAGATAAAAATGAAAGGTCAGAATTTTGCCAGTCAAGTGTTAAGCAGACACACTTTCAGAATCTCAAGAAAAAAAGGAAGTGATTTTTTATCATGGGGGCACTTTAAAGAAATTGTGCATAGAGCTGGAATCTGGGGACATTTTCTTATACAGGTTATTGTGATGAAAGCACACAACACGTGAGTTTCGATTGAGCGTCAAAGCAGAGAGAAGTGATGCATTACAGCTCTTTCGACTAATATCTTAAGCATTGTTTTTAAATACCTTGTAGCCTGCCTGGTGGTTGAGAGGCATCATAAAGCCTTGATAAACCCGTAAGTCACCAACACGTTTTAAAGAAGCAAAATGTGTTCTCTAACTTCCAACGCAACTGATATAAGCGGCAAGTTAGCAGCGTTTGAAGTTAGGTCGATCCAGGCAGCAAAGTCCAACAGCAGTTCTTGCCCAAGAATAAAACCCTGTCGTGAGTTGTGGCCCATTTGCCAAGCGTTGGTAGCATCAAAGTTTGGAAAGTGAGAACTGCTTTTTCTTGTATCATCCGCCATGTTTACCCGCGCACGAGGTGCACAGAACCTTCCCGGCATGCATTGCGATCACGTTCGGCAGGGCAAGACAAGACAAGATCAGTAGGGCAAGACAAGACAATACTTATTAACTCACACTTTAACTAATTACAGAGCTTGTTTTTTCCTTTTTTATTCCAACGTAATATTGGCCAAGAGGAAGCAATCGATTGAAACCTAGATCTTTGATCCAGGTTGCATTGATTTTGTTTAAATCGGCATGATTTGTAGTGTTTTAAACTTCTGGGATCAGCGGCCATGCAGATGTATGGAGACCTGTACGTTGCACGGAAGGGTTAATCTGTTAGTCTGTCAGCCCCTCATTTTTGAGCTTATACGTTGCAGGCAGTTAACATTTTGTTGTTTTCTAAGTCAAATCAACATGCTTGCCGTCAAGGGTTAACATGAAATCAACGTTTTAACCTATTTAGACCTGAATCTCCGTTTTTGAGCTTACGCGCTGCGTGGAATGGACAGTTTGCTTGTTTCTAAGTGAAATCAATGTGCTTGCTGTCAACCTTTTAACCTATTTAGGCCTGAAATCTCGGTATTTGAGTTTACGCGCTGCGTGTAATGGACAGTTTGCTCGTTTTTAAGTGAAATCAAGATCCTTGCTGTCAGGCTTTCATGTGAAATCAACATTTTAACTTATTTCAGCCCGAAATCTCCGTTTTTGTGAGCTTACACGCTGTGTGGAATGGACAGTTTGCTCGTTTTGAAGTGAAATCAAGATCCTTGC
>JAEMPF020024173.1:0-20082 GCA_022496165.2 Catalaphyllia jardinei
TAGAATCAGATAAGAAAATAAAAATTTTGATGATATGGGCACTTTAATGGGAATTTTGACAACTCTATTACAGACATTCTGAGGCCTCGTACACACTGCAGAGAAATTTGAAAACCGTGTTTTCACTCCGAAAATGTATCAAATCTTTTCCCTCCACAATATCTGTCGGATAATTTTTGAAGCAAAAGTTTCACTCTGAAATTACACAAAATGTTTTCCTTCCACACTATATGTCGGAGAGATTAACAACGCAAGAACCAGCGGTCAATTTGGATTTGTGTTGGAGGAAATGACGTGATTTTAGTGACGTCATCGTTTTCGAAAAGCCCGTTTTCAGAAACTTCTCCGTCCACAAGCGTCCGAACACGAAGCCAGCGTTTTAATTTATTTTTTTTTAGTTTAAAGGGCGTTTTCGAAATGCTTCCGTTTTCGTGACAAATAAGTGTTAATAGTAGGCCAAACCGTAAAAATAAAGCGGTGCGTTTTTAAATTTCCCTGACGTTGTTTGGAGGAGTCCTGAAAGGCGTAGAAATGAACCTGTCATCTTCAATGCACACCACTTTCGTGTAAGACTTAATTTCTGCAAGTGTTTGATTCTGTCAATATATTAGGGGAGCTCCAGCGCGCGCCAGCGAAGCACCATGGAGAAATAAATATGATAACCCATTAAGCTGAGAAAATGTGGTTATGACGTCAGCGTACGAACTAGCGAGCGACCAATCGAACGCCGTCCCTACAGACTCTAAGAGTGTAACAGGAGTTAGAATACATTATCGACCGTAATTGCAAAATCGCCTCGACTAGGTACGGTGAGGCAAGAAAAAAAGGTCAGGTGACTTGGGTTTTAAAAGGAACAATTTATCATGTAACGATATCCGAAGTCACATCGTCAACTGTAGCAAGCGCGGACATCAAGATAGCGAATCAAAGGGATCTAAACACGCAGGAATACAAATTGTAAGTCTCGAAATGGTTTTTCGCTTCGATTGAGAATCTTGTACATAGTAATTTATTTGGTCATTATCTCAATTTCAGTTGACTACGATGCAAATACGGACACCACAAATCGTGTATTACTCTAGTGCAAATTAAATCCGACAACGTTGATCCCTGGTAGGCTGATCTTCAAACTAGTAGCACCTTCATCCACAGGAGCGAATCAGTCAAAATTTGTTCTGGAAGATTACGCCGAATGCAAAATTATCGACAACCGCCGAACTTCGTGTCACAAGTTCAAGCTTAGCTGTCACAGATTACAAGGAATCGTCGTGCACGCTCTTGAATTACACCGGATCGCCGTCAAGATTACGCTGAACTGTATTTCCTGCTTAGAAGTAAGAATATCTGATTTGTTTGACATTTTCGTTTCATTTTCATCTTCATTGCTGGATTATCAAATAAGTTTGGTGAACTCGCTCGTGGTAACACCGCATGGAATCGAGGCTGCAGTTAAAACCTGGATAAATTGAATTCTGCTCATACCGCCTAAAGTAGACGTCAAAACCCTGGTAGGAAAGATGGAAAATTCTGGAGAAATCTTTTACGAGTTAAAAGAAGAATTTGAAATGATTTTCTCAGTGAATCCAGAACTTAAAACACTTGAAACAGCTTTTCATCAAGAGACAAGATACAGGCTTATCAAAAAGCAGCAAGAAACCATCTTAGACAGACTGGTTGATGATAGCACCGACACTGGCGAGCAACTCTTGTTAACAACCAAGAAACTTGGAGACAGAGTCAAGGGTGACTTTCTTCAAATGGCGTTGAAATTTGCTGCATATAAAAAAATTCCTCTGAAACGTTCAAAAGCTCCGTAACCTTGGAAGCTTTAACATCATAAATGTCGTCAATGTCAACAGCGGTGGCAAAAATGGCAGATACACTAGGATCAAAACCAAACTCGAGTGGTCTACAACGATTGCCCGTACCAACATGGCATTGGAAGTCGCAGATCTTATGCCACGTTGAAAAAGGAATTTAGTCACTGGATGACGAAATACAGCCAAGATAAAGACGAACAATTGCAACATTACCGAAATGCCATGCCACAAGGATCGTGGTGGACCGACCAAGTGAAACCTGTAAAACCATTGACAACCGAGTTCGCAGACAGACGAAAACTAATGGACGAATTGCTATCTCAAATAAACAATCTCAGACCAGTGAAAGGAGATTCCAAATCCTTTACACACTTCGCCACAACACTAGCCTGTTACGTAAACGGTATGGAAGATAATGGGTGTCCTGTGCTAGAGTCCTCAGAGACACCGTTCCTTATGTCCCAACTTCTGTCCAAACTTGATCCAAAGGACAATTCAGATTTTGGCAGAGAAATGAAAAGAGAAGGGAACGAAGAAACCGTCAGCAATCTCATCGCCTGGTTAGTATTTGCTCTCGAGGCAAAACCAGCACCGCCTCTGAGGGAAGAAATGAAAGCCGGCGAGAGAAAGGTCCCAAAAAGTTAGAAAATAATGCCACTAACAGCGAAGAAACTGATGACGAAACGTGTCCACTTGGATGTAAAACCAAACATCACCTGGCTGCTTGTCCTAAGTTCCAGAATTTAACAGTCAATAAAAGGTTGGAGATTGTTAAGCAACATTGGCGATGTCGCAAATGCCTGAGAACGCATCACACAAATGATTGCAAGAAACCAGATGGTTCAACCTGCGACAAATGCCGAAAATGCCACCACCGTTCTTTACACAATGAAAAGGCTGGTGAAATGAACATAAGTTTGAATCCAAAAGCAGCGCCATTCCAAAGTCAGTACCAAGAACCAATGGCTACATGGAACGGTAACATCCAAGCTAACGCAGTGTACCAAAAAAGCAAGTTCATACCTGTCACTGGTTTGTGCCCCGTACAAAAGGTTAAAGTCTTGACCAGAAATGGAAATTTCGTCGAGGTTCTTGCAATGCTGGACTCTGGATCCAACACTAGCTTACTCTCCAAAAATACAGCTAGACGGCTTTGCTCGCGTGGATCAGCAACGCATATCACTATGAATCTGGCTGGTGGGAAGGGGAAAAGCGAACCTTCGCAGATAATCGATATCACAGTTGCCTCACTTACTGACGAAGATATTTCGAAGACCCTTCAGGTGTACACTGTTACAAGACCTTTCAGTAGTGCCAAAACAATTTCTAAAGAGCAAGTGGGACATTGCACCCATCTGAAGAATGTTTCCTTTAAGCTGCATCTTTCGGGCGGTGCCATAGATCTCTTTATCGGTACAGACTTTGTAGACGCCTTCGTTGACATCCACACAGTGTCCGGGGAACCAGGAGAACCTATCGCAAAAAGAAACTTTTTCGGATGGTACGTTCTCGGACAGTTCGAGTCAAATGGCTCTGTCACATATGAAATTCAGTCGATAGAAGCTGGAACAGTAAGTGCCGTGGAGGATATCAAGAAACTTCTTCACCAAGACCTCCTTGGCGTCAAAACAACCAAACTCTGTTCATGCAGTGAAAACGTGTTACGTGAAATCAAGTTCATGAAGTCCCTTGCAGCTTCAACTACCTTAGTCAAGAGGGGAATACAAGTAAAGATGCCCTGGAAAGAACGAGGACCTCCCAAACGAAGTAACTATGACATTGCGCTGAAAAGGATGTTGTCTGCTGAAAAGTCGTTTCAGAAAAAGGGTTGCTTCGAAGTTGTTGACGAGGAAGTCCAAAAGTTATTAGAGCAGAACTTTGTGACTAAGGTTCCACCCGAACAAATTGATCATGGTAAACCAGAATGGTACCTGTCACTACAAGCCGTGTTTACGCCAGAAAGGACGACAAAAGTTCGACTTGTCTTTGACTCATCTTCAAAAAGGTCACGATGGTTTGTCCCTTAACGACCATCTCGAGAAAAGCGTCACTCTGCCGACTGAGCTACGAGGTCGGACAGAGAAAGTCGGGGTCGATTTAGATGGTGAATCGCGTCGAAGAGAAAGTAAGGGTACATATGAATGTTGTGCCGCGTAGCACTATGAGTGACGGTAGATCTATTCCGGAGGTCGTGGGTTCGATTCCCACCGAGGTCAAAAGATTTTTTCTTTACCTCGTGTGGTTCCCTGATTCCTTTACTAGGGCTAACGCCCAGTGGGATATTCATGGGTTACATTAGCACTAAAATTTACACTTCAGAGTTAATTCTCTGTTACATCATTTGTGCTCATAGTGCTGCGCGGCACAACATTCATATGTACCCTTACTTTCTCTTCGCCGCGATTCACCATCTAAATCGACCCCGACTTTCTCTGTCCGACCTCGTAGCTCAGTCGGCAGAGTGACGGTAGATCTATTCCGGAGGTCGTGGGTTCGATTCCCACCGAGGTCAAAAGATTTTTTCTTTACCTCGTGTAGTTCCCTGATTCCCTTTACTAGGGCTAACGCCCAGTGGGTTATTCATGGGTTACATTAGCACTAAAATTTACACTTCAGAGTTAATTCTCTGTTACATCATTTGTGCTCATAGTGCTACGCGGCACAACATTCATATGTATCACGACTTACAGATTGGCTAGAGGGACCAACTTTCCTCAAATTGCCCGAAGGCAACTGGCCCAGTTTTCAAGTTGAAGACCAAAGTATTCATGTGGAAGAAGCTGAAGTCTTCAAGGAAATGAAAACCTCAGAGAAGGCTGACACATCTTCAAAGCACGGAGCAGCCATATCAGATGTTAACGATATGAAACACGAAGCAACCACAGTGGAAGCTAACGCTAAACTAGAAGAAGATAATACCATTCTTCACCAATTACTGAAGACCTGTTCAACATTCTCGAAGATAAGGAGAACACTCGCTTACGTTCGCCGTTTCGCCCAAAATGCTAGAAAGAAGAATGCTAACACAGGCCCTATCGCCGTTAAAGAATTAAAAGAGTCTGAGAATTAACTGTTCAAGTGGAGCCAGCTACACCTAGATCCATCCGTCATTGATAAGAAGTTGATTCCAAGCCTGGACGAAGACGGTTTAATTCGAGCTCATGGACGTCTCGAAGATGCCAGATCGTTGCCACAGGAAATGAGAAACCCCATACTCCTACCAAGGGATCATCTACGTGTCAAGCTGGTGTTGCATCATCTGCACACCAAGCGTGCACATTGTGGCTACAAGAGCTTAATTCATGAAGCCAGAAGAAAGTACTGGATCATAGGAGTCCGCAGCATGTCTAAAGCTCTCACTTCAAAGTGTATCACCTGCAAGAAGCTTCGGAAGAAACCGCTGGACCAGCTAATAGGGCAGATCCCGTCTTTACGAGTGGCAGCAGGTTTTCCTCCCTTTCCCAACACCGGCATTGACATGTTTGGACCCTTTACACATTAAGCTCAATCGGATGACTCTGAAAGAAGCTCAGGTCACAACAAGGGCAGTTCACTTAGAACTTGTCAATGACAAGACATCTGACACATTTCTGATGGCGTTCCATCGTCTCGCGAGCTTGCGTGGTCACCCGAGTGTTTGTTGGTCTGACTGTGGTACAAACTTTGTTGGTGCACAAGCTTACTTACAGGAAATTATGCGGAACTGGAACATTCCCAAAATTCAAAGTGTTCCATCCGAAGATTTCTGCTGTGATTTCAAATGGCTATGGAATATACCTCATGCAAGCAGTCGCGCCTTTACTGAATAGCAATGGAGAACATTTCTGTCGGAGACAACCTACATCATTAACGGACGTCCTTAGTATCCAAGTTCTAACGACATCTGGGAAGGTCCACCTATCACGCCAAACGATATTCTTATGGCTCATCATCCTCCACTATCTCAACCAGAACCTGAAGAAAGGATCAACCCCAGACATCTTCTAAGAAGTACCAAAGATCGGGTAATTGAATTCTGGAAATGCTGGATGCGGTACTTCGCACCGAAAAATGTTGAAGCTGGTGATTTCGTTTTGGAGTTGGACCCGAATCAGAAACGATCACGATGGAACCTGGCTCGTGTCGTTGCTACGTATCCAGGAAACGATGGCTTGGTCAGGAAGGCGAGAATCAAGACACAGCGTGGTGAATATGACAGACCGATCCACAAGTTGTGTCTCATAGCAACCAAACAGAAACTGAATGCTTAATTAAGTCTAGTCAGAGAAACAGTGAACACTGTTGCTATTTTCTTATGCTAGTCATCATTGAACACTATAGCGTTGTAATCGTTGCTCAATTAGCTAATTAATTAGACCTAATTTCCGCACTGGGGCGGAGTGATTTGCATATTCAGTCGCGTGTAACAGGAGTTAGAATACATTATCGACCGTAATTGCAAAATCGCCTCGACTAGGTACGGTGAGGCGGTGAGGCGGTGGGTTTTAAAAGGAACAATTTATCATGTAACGATATTCGAAGTCACATCGTCAACTGTAGCAAGCGCGGACATCAAGATAGCGAATCAAAGGGATCTAAACACGCAGGAATACAAATTGTAAGTCTCGAAATGGTTTCTCGCTTCGATTGAGAATCTTGTACAAAGTAATTTATTTCGTCATTATCTCAATTTCAGTTGACTACGATGTAAACACGGACACCACAAATCGTGTATTACTATAGTGCAAATTAAATCCGACAACGTTGATCCCTGGTAGGCTGATCTTCAAACTAGTAGCACCTTCATCCACAGGAACGAATCAAAGGGAGAAGGAGAGGCGTCTCGAGGTAAGCCTCATGGGGGGTCCAAGGAATGCAATCTTTTCTAGGCGGGATTTGTCAGAAAAAATCTCATTTGTATTTGTTATGTCAAAAAACGATCGGGAACGTAGAGTTTATCTGGAGTAAAACATGAAAGAGAACGACAGAGAGCAAGAATTAACAGCCAAAAAAGTGGCGAAGATGATCGCGAAACAGCGGCTCAGGGAAAGAAAGGAGGCGAGATAGTACTGAACAATGTTGTGCATTGCATAGAGTCAGGGCTAGAGAAAGGAGACGAAACAATGCTGTGAGGCAGAGCGAATGACAGCATAAGAAAAGAACTGCGTAACAAACATTTGGTTAAGATTTTGGCTGGACAATACATTCTTTGTAAGTCAAGCTTCTGCTCCTTTTATGTCAACCTCGTTCCCAGGGTCCTCTCTCTACTTTGAGAAAGTACCCTGGTTACGGCTGGTCACCTGTCTGCTAGATTTTAGCAGATTCCAGAGATGTGATTGAAGGGAGGGGCTGGAAAGTCATAGTTTGTCTCTACTGAGCTCACCTACTGAGCCCAGTAGGGAGTGGAATTTGTAAAACTCCCGTTGTGGATCGAAGGCATCGTCACACTCGATATTTGAGTTCAATGCGTTCAATGCTGGGCTAAAAAAGGTTAGCTCCACATTTGGCTGAAATTTTCCCATCGACAGTTGGACGATCTTCGGAATTTGTGGCGGTGAAAAAATTTGGCAAAGAACTTGGAACCGAAAACCACAACAGTAAATGGAACGCGCGTTGAACTTAATTTTATTTTTCATTCGGCGAAGTCACAAAGTATCTATTTACTCATTCGTTTAGAGTCAAACACGTCGTATGTTCGCCCTCAAAGGTAGTTTTGGATTTGATTTCATTATTCCCATGCACAGTTTGACGGTCATTTCCTTCAATTCTCTAGCAGCGAAAAAATCTACGAAGAATTTGACAACAACGTTTGTACGCCAAATAAGCTTGATTGATACGTCCATTGTTTGGCTTGATTGAATCCATCGAATTGAAAGTTTGGCGGTTATTCGATTCTCTTGCAGTGTAAATTTTGTAAACAACTTGACAACAACGACATCGGTCGCGCGTTGCAAAATGCGTTGGCTTTTGTTTTAAAACTGTTGAGTGGTAAATTCAGTTATCGGTCAAGAAAGTAGCTTCAAGTTGATTGTATTCCATCGATAATTTCACGGTTATTTAATTCTTTTGGTGTGAAAAACTGATTAAACTAATCCGAAGCAGGTTGTTGCCGGTTATTTAAAAAAGCAGTGAAAATATAAGTTTCCTCTCAATCAATATCTCATACTCATAGTAGTTCAGGTAGAGCCGAAGCAGCTAGCCAGGCAGGATCTCTGAAAAATAACTTGCTTCCTTTTCAAAATAGCGTCCGTGTAGCAGCGCAACATTCACCTCCCCAGAGAGTGTTGACAAAATTAAGTTGAGGACCCATCCTCTATGCGGCCTGGGTTGGCATGCTTAGACACGTGACCAGCCGTAACCAGGGTACTTTCTCGAAGTAGAGAGAGGACCCTGGGAACGAGGTTGCTTTTATGTCCTTATCTATTGTTTGACGGAAAGGGTTTCTATTGTTCGCAAGACAAAGGTTAGGAATCACCGACGCGTAGCAAACTCACCTAGCGCGAAATTCAAATATCTTCGGAAGCGATAAGTGTTACATCCACAATCTTCCACGGTATTCACATCGATAGCACTCAGTACAGAAATGCTTTCAAAATGTAATTTAGCGAACCTGCAAAGTACTGTGTTGACGCGGTCAGGCCATATGAATGGGAACATCCGACGAATATTGTTTCTGTGCCACTTCTCGAACATAATGACCGTGCCACTCATTAATTCATGAAAGCGCGAGCAGGGGCCTTCGAATTGAGAGAGCAATTAAAACCATGAAGTGAATTCAAACAGAAGTCAATTCCAAGTCAGAAGCAAAACAAATTAAAAGTGTATATCGCATAACTAAAATAATGCTTCCCCAGCTGCTTGCAATTACCAAGCAGTCGTTTTCTGATAACTCCCACCCACCTGCTCCCAAGAACACGAGCTAATAAAGAAATAAACCTACACAAAAAACGCCACCACCCTGATTCCAAATTATTCTTTTTACCTAGGACCTGACTACGTTGTGATAAAAAGTGCAGTACAGTTAATCGAAGTAGCGCTCGTGTACTAGCTCACCCTCTGTTAGTCTGTCTGATTTTTCCCAAGTACTTTCTCGTTAGGATCAAACATGTCATCGCCGAAAATCTGCCGACTGGATTCGACTTAACACGAGTGTTATTTCGCGAAACCGAGTAGAAAAGTCCCTACGGACAATAGGCAAAGTTTGATGCGGAATACCTGAAATTTGGCTCAGAGGAGCTTCGCGCGTCGAGATATGATGTGCAGCCGAGCAAGAAAGTCACATGCTTTCATCTGGTGATCAACAAGAGAAATCAAACGTGTTTTGTGTGTTTAGAGGAATTACAAAACGGTAAACACAGCGTGAAAAAGTCGTTGATTCGTTGATCTATCGAAAAGATTTGTTCAGTTCAGTCCTCCAACTTTTGCTGGAAATTCTACCGATAGGAATTACACCGGAGTGAACTGCCAAATTGTCGTAAGCGACTTTGTTACATAGAAACTTTTGCGTCTTGCATAAAAATTATCCAGTTGCTTCAGCAAGATAAGCTTATAAGTTAAGGTTATATCTTCAATAGAAGTCTCCTTGATTTTCGGATTTGGACCCATGCTGTGAGAAATTTAATAAATTTCAAAGACTAGAGTTGTTGTTGAATACGAATTTGCATAATTATTGTAAACAAAAATGTTTATAAACAATTATTGGATGAGGTTTTGGTGATATCCAGAGTAATCAAGGTCGAGGTAACTGTTATCAGCCGAAGCCGAAGGCTGAGGCTGATAACCCTTACCGAGACCTTGATTACTCTGGGTACCACAAAAGCCGAATCTGATAATTGTTTTATTATACATTGAACGAAAAGAAATGGACGTCATGTTTTTGCTTCTTTACTGACGGGAACCAACACCCTTAGAAATCATGCACCGCGGTCATACATGACATGATAACCCGTGACCTTGAATATCCTTGACATGATTATTGTATAATCTGCAGTTATGACGTCACTGGCACTGATTTCGAAAATTCACTGTACGCTTTCGGCTAATCAGAAAAGAGTGAGAGAGTTCAATGTATAATAATGTTAGTTTTCTGTCGTTTTTTGTCGTATACCGATAACCTCTAGACTAAAAGTAACAAAACTGCGTCGTAAATACTGCCAGGGAAGTTTTCTTTGTGTTACGCAGGGAAAGCCGCTTCGTAGACTGCTATAATTTTTTCTTCTGTTTATTGTTGGAAGAAGGAAAACTAGTCGCTCTGCTATGTTTGACGGCTTATGACGCTCGTAAGTTAACTTGTAAGCTTATGTTGTATGCAGTATGTTGTCATGCAGTCTACGTTCACAAATTATGTAGACTTCCTCGTTTTGTCTACTTACTCTAGTGGGTTTGGTGAAATGCGTTGCTGAATTTCTTTCAAGGTTATTGGTAAAAGACTGGTAAAACTACGGCCTTAAAAAATGACTTCAAAGTCGTCGGCAAAAATAATGTTTATGTAATTCTTTAGTATCATTAATTATAAAACTCGAACGCCGCAAGTCTTTAAGATTTTGTTTGTTTTCCGGCTTCCAAATGCATTTCTTGGTTTTAACTGGAATAATAGCCAGCCAGCCCTAACTGAGTTTTAAGTAACATTTCTGCAATCCTTCTTTTGACTCAGGCGTAGTGATATGCATATTGTGCTTAATAAGTAGTTTTCCTGGTTTTGTTGTTGTTGAAATACCAAGTGGATGATTAGTATTGCACCAGACTTGCTGGTGCAGCAAGTATGGAATCTAATTGGCCAAAAGACGAAATTTCTAGCTCCTCCATATCCAGCTTTTGCAAAATGAACTATTTTTTCCTGTTCCACTCAGTGACCCTGCATACAAAGAAAGCTCTACACTGAGTTTGATTTGCTAATGATTTCATTAGGGCCACTGTTTCTTGTCAGGGAAATACGGTTCCTTATTTTTATTTATTTATTTATTTTTTTTGGGGGGGGGGGGGCTGGGGGTGTTATGAGTTCAGCTCTGATGCATTTAGGATATATTTCTTATCAATTTAGCTTACCCTTATTAATGTTATTAAACATATAAAAGGTTGGCTGACCAAATGTAACCTATGCATCAGAAGCTGAGGGTGCACATGTGCATGGTATAACTTACTTAAAGCTTACTTATTATTTTTTGATATAATATAGTAACAAAATTTTATAACTAATGAAGTCAAACAGTAACTGACGGTTCCTGTACTCCACAGTCTTAGTGGCCTGATCGGTGATTTCAGCCGCCTCCTCCGCTCGTTAGGTCACTCGGGGAGAGAGACGTCTGAAAGCACTGGGCGATAATGCTGTCCGATGACGTCACTACCCAAAAACCTGGTAGTGGTTCTGATTGGTTGCCGTATTGATTTATTCGCCCGACGCAAATAATTTAAATAATTTTATTGCCAAACTTCGAGCGTTCACTGAAGATAGCAGAAGGAAATCGCGAGCTAATGCCACAAGGCTTAGAAAGCCGTTTGTGGTGTATGCTCGACATTTGGGGTTCAAAACCTCAATCCGCAACTGTTGATAGGAGATAAGTTAAGTATGTTTCAGTCGGAAGGAGAATCGATAAGTGCGTGGGAATGTCCAGTGGTGGAGCGAGCTAAATATTGTGAATATGGGAATTTTGAAGACCAAGCATGCCGCGACCGTTTTATTGCTGGCTTGGTAGACGAAACTTTACAAGGAAAGTTGAACACTAATGGGCATCGTGACAAGGATGGTAAAATTGTGGAGTTCCGCACTGTGGTTGAAATAGCAAAGAATTATGAATCCTCCACTGACGCTCGTAGGCCTACGAGGCAAGTTCGTGGAGATCAAGAGCAGGTCAATTAATCCGAAAAGGAATCGTAGTCAAAGCAACACAGCACTCAGTCTCAGAGTCAAAGAAATGGCAAAGAGGCATCTAGAAAACAGTCTGAGTGTAACTTCTGTGGGGCGACACCAAGTCACCCAATAGAAAAGTGTCGTGCATTTCTCTTTAAGTATAAATGCAGAAAATGTTGCAAAGAAGGGCATGTAGCTCGGAAAAGTTTGAGCAAACCTCAGAACGTGAATGCATTGGATGACTCAGTTTCTTTTGATGGACAGGAAACATATCATTTGTTTACTTTGGACGCTCACTCTCTGAGCTTTGTATCTGCATAGAAGGGGAAAAAGTTTTTCGTGACGATCAAATTATCAGCAGCAAAAAATATTTTTTGCTTGGAAAACTTTGCAATTAAATACTGCATCAACAACCAACACACTTGCAGTGGAAGATCTCCAGACCATGTGTCCAGCAGGGCTCCACATCCATAGCCGAATCAAACTCTCATCTGCCATCCTGCGTACCTATGGAGGAGGTGTAATAAAGCCAGTGGGGCAAGTAGAATTGGTCTACGAAACTCAAGAAAAATTTCACACCCTTTAGTTTCAGCTATTAAGAATGGCTGCCTCTTAGGATCATTTTTAACAGAATAAAAGTGCATCTGGTACCTCACTTTTCGATTATTTTACTTTATAGCCTTAAACTCTGATCATTAAACATTTACCTTGCCAAGTTTCATGGTCGAACTCGCAACGCTTCCTTCCAAGAAAATTGAAAATCTATGCAAGTTACTCAGCTCAAATGACACCTGATTTATTTGCGAACTGAAAAGTTAACAAGTTTAATTAATTGACTCGATTAAAGAAAATCTAAAATTAATCTTAATCTCGTCCATTTATAGCTTAGGCCTTTGGAAAGATCCTCTTGCAGTTTCTTGCCTGTGATCACCAGGGTCATTTACTTCAAAAATTCGAATTTCAAGCTCGGAATTCCTCTGGGTAGTATCTTCAGCCGAAATTCGCGAGCGCTTATGCAAATCAATTGACAGGATTGACACAAACATTCAAAGCAAATTCCCTTAATCATAGACTCCTTAACATTTCGAATCTTATCTAACACAACTATGGATAAAAACTGAATACTGTGTAAGGTCAAAGCAGTTCACAAAATTAGTTTGAAGTACCTGAAATTACTTGCCGAATAAGAACTCGTGAGAACTATACATCGTTTTCTCCCTTTCTTATACGCTTGGCGATGTACTTTGACAATACACTTCTAGCTAAAATCTAGCAGATGCTCAAAAGAGTTTGCTAGAGCGTAGATAAACCTTTCCAACAAATACCCTTCTCGAGAGATAATCGTGTACAAAAAAAATATAATAAAATTGTTCAACTGCAAACAAATCCACGATCATTCATTGCGAGCTACAATATCGTCCTTAGAATAACTAAAGACATACCCAAATGCCGTAGATCCACCTTTCTGCTAGACCAGAATATAACAGAACAATTCCTGAACCATTTAAAGGCAGTAGTTACGATAAGCATATTATGATGCATTTAGCATGCAATTTTGCGAGGTTGACATTTGAGAATCGTGAAAACTGTCACGCAAAGCAGACCGCCAGTTTTCTTTCTTTTTGGGGGATAGGGGTGGAGTGGAGTGGGGGATGAGAGGAGATTAATTCATTCTCTTTCTTTAAAAAAAAAAAGCAGTATAAAAGAATCATAAATAACTCAGCTGGTTCTTGTGGAAAAATATTTTATACGGAGAACATTCTCTGTTTGCGAAATCTATGTTTTCAGGTGATTAGTTTCCAGTGGAACTGTTGGGCTGCGTCTGTGAGTAGTGTCGGAAACAAAGTACTTAAGATCATCTAGTTTTAAGCTGATAAAGGTAAATTAATCACTGCCGTGAATTTGGAAGGGGTGACGATTCGACTATTAGTTTTTCCTCCAAAGGATCTTCTCCCTCCTCTTCTCCCTCTCCCTCTCTACAGAAATACGACGTTCCCTTCATGACCCTTCACCCTCCTTAAGAGATGTTTGCTAAACACCGAGGAAGCCAAACACTGACAGTTCCTAAGATACTTTCGTCAAGTGCAGTTGTTAGTAATGTTCTTCAGAAGCGCCGAGTATGGCCGGAGCCTTTCAGCGCTCGGGTGGGAGAGGTATATCTAGTCTCAGGTTATTGCACCCGCACTGTAGAATATGCAGTTTCAGGTTCTTTAGCAAACCTTTCATCGCCAAGGCACAGAGGTCGACCTGGTCGTATTAAAAAGGATGCTGGAGATGAGTTATTTCTACAGCTTCCTTTGCCTGACTAAAATTACTGTCTTCTTCAGATGCCTGAACATGCATCTCCTCAGGATCACTTTGGCTAGCTGTGGGTGCATTTCGGCACTTTAGCGAGAGAAAAACTAGTAACCTGCCAGGCGGAGTGTGAAGAATTCAGAGACGCATATCATCAGGATCCCGAGCTCTGTATATTTCCCGCGCAATCATTTTGGCGTTAAGGTTTCGGCCTGTCTTTTGACCTATGCGGAATTTTGCCATAAGAAACAATTGCTGTTTATCACTGACAAAGCTTTTTGGTGACCCTATTTTGGTTTTGAGTAACGCGCCAATGCATGCTCCGAGCAGGGTTTGTAGCACATTTTGGCTAAGTCCATAAGGAAATGTCTCTCTACCGACTGAGTACATTTTAACTCAGAACCTCATAAAAGTAGAAAGCCTATAAAATACACGAATGCAGCTGCTGCCTTGCTGACAATAATACACCCCTGCTACATGACCGCTACCCACGGAAACACCAGCAGAGGCTTCCTTGGTTACCCCTTTTAAAAATGGCACTGATGTTGAGGTCACAGTGTTCCTACGTTTTCAGAAAATAACCTTAAGTCTCCTTCAGAGAACACAGAAATAAAGAAAAAGCGATGCCTGACTGAATTGCAAAAGAAACCCTTGACTACTAACACGTTCATAAAGCTAAATAATATCATTGTAACTGCAGTTCATTAGAATAACACAGAGGTCTTTTAGGATAAAGCGTGAAGATAATCTGCACATCGGCACACCATCGCTCTTCTGTTAATCTTTGCGAGTTGACTAACTAGACTCGTGATTTTCGGCCACACCCTTCCAGGTGTGTGTCTTCCCAGTATGTGTCGAAAGAAAACTTGAATTCTATCAAATACGGTTAGCATTACAACCAGGCCCTGGTTGTTCAAACGCTGGGTAACTCCATCCACCGGATATATCGCTATCCAGCCAGTGGATAAATGCTAACAAAACAAACCCGGCTATCCACTGGATAGTGACTTATCCTGTGGATAGCGTTCTCCAACTTTCGAACAACCCAGGCCAGGCCTCCGACTGTAGCTACAACTAAGAGCTATTCAAGAAAAAGGCATAATTGCTCCAGGATAAGGCAACTGTAAAAAGCGCATTTCAATTTACTAATACTACTTTAACCCTTTAATCTGTTGATATAAATTGCAGAATGAACATTTGCGCAAGAGAAGTGAAAGCGTGACTGGGGTGGTCCTACAGTTGTGTGACACTTTTACTATGTCTCGAATATCAGCCACGCAGCACGGACCAGCACGATTGCCGTTGTTATCAAAACAGACTCATGTAGCCCCTGATTCTCATAGCAGAAAGCTTGGGCTCTTTAAGGCAACGTTGAGCGGTATTTAGGGGAACAGATGGCGTTTAAGTATGTTTCCTCGACATTTTGGGATAAAATTCGTCGTATTAATATTTTCTTTATTTGCTGCGGTCGGACAGCTTCACTTCTTGTTTGCAATTAACTTACATATGCCGAATTTCTAAGTTGACCCATTATTGTGTCTTAACGAAGTCAAAGCGTTTGATGATTCGAAATCATTAAGGTTCCATTGAATCTCTTGCGTTTAAGTTTTATTGACAACAACCATTCACAGTGTAGGGAATTAAAGGAATACCACGCGATGAGAAACTAGACATGATGGCGGACAGGAAATTAACCAAAGTAAAGCTGGCGTAGTGTTTCGAAAACGTCTTAAAACAATTTTTATATACTGGACATTATGTTTCTATGTTGGTAGTGAATTGACGGGATTTTAATTAATGATAGCTTTTTATTTTCGCTATTGACACTGACCTGTTAAAAGTACATTGAGGTATATGCGCACATTGGCATAGATTTTCGTTGTTCTCAAAGGGGAATACTGCGAGTTCGAGCATGAAACTTGGCATGGTATATGTTCAATAATGTTACTGTAAGGCTGTGAAGTAAAATAATCGAACAGTGAGGTACCAGATGCATTTTTATGCTGTTAAAAATGACCTATATTTTGCCGCCATTTTGAACACGTTCCGTAGGTGTTTTTAAATGGTTTGGAAAACCACTGTATCAACATCTCTGAGATAAGTTCAGCACGGAGAATGAATTACAGTGGTTGTCCACATTTGTGTAAAGTCTGGAGAGTTGAGTTTATTTTAAGACTACAGCAACACTTCGTACTCGCACCTTATTTCGGTCATTTTATTACACGAAAAACCGCACCTCGACCGCGCTTTCAAATTTTCTAAAAAATAAAAACTCGCTGGAATCTTAAAATATTATTTTCAGAATAAGATCAACTAAGGGTATCTTTGGGCAAAATATGAGCGATTTGCCAAATGGGTCGTTGACCGGTGTTTCTCGATCCTAAGAGTCAGCCGTTCTTAAATATCTTTGAGGTTCATAAATGTTTGAGAACATATTAAACGCTTCGCTGAATATATGTTAGTACATCAGAAATAATTAGCAAAGTTACGATACGCTTTCTTTAATAAACTCTGATAGCGATTTTGATTTTGATTATAAAAACTTATTGTCTTTTTCATTTTCGCGGTGTAAAATCTCACTATGTTGAAAATTGGTGAAAATTGTAAACTATTTACAGCGATCTTACCCGCACTCCTATTGAGGTATGGAGGTCTGGCGGCCACCTTCAGATGAAGATATGCAGAACAGTAAACTATTGACATCGATCTTACCCGCACTCCTATAGAGGTATGGAGGTCTGGCGGCCACATAGGAATAATACTAGAACACAAGGTATTACGAATAGCCAGTCCACTAAGCATACCCAGTCTCAAAAGAAAATCCCCGAAACTAAAACCCGAAAGAGGAAAAACGTCAAAAGGGAAAAACAAAAGGTAAAAGGGAAACCTTAAGAAGGAAGTAGACGTTTAGGGAAGGACGTAGTGGGAAACGCGGTAACGAAATTCTTTGTCACTAAAATCAATATAAACACGCGAGGCTTCTCGAGACTGAGGCAAGTAGAAATCTGAAGCAAGCAGGTCACAGGGGCCCCCAGCCCGGAGGAAATCGGCTAACTTAAGGTAATATAACGCAGTTTTTGTGTTCGTCCAGCCAACATGCAACATAACATCTTCCAGTAGAGAGCCCGACAGGGCTAAGGTAACAGTGCAGCCTGAACGAAAACTTTGAAGGGTTTCGCCATTGTAAATATGGGCATCAGCCGTAGAGCTTAAAAGTGACTTGTCGACAATGTGGCCCTGTTGATTAGTGGCACGAAATAAATAGCCACTGGAGAGACTAATTCCCAATTCTTGAGCGATTGCCACGTAAGTCTCAATACCCTTAATAGGGCATAAAGTGGGATTAGGATGACGGCGCATTCCAAAAATATTGGAGGCGCCATACCTAAGAGTCTTTCCCCATATGTGATTGAAAAGAAAAATCCATTATCATCTGGGTAGCGAGCGATTTCAGCTTTTTTGACTTGCCCTAGGTCACCTCCTCTATCTCCGGAGAAGAACAGGGTCTTGAAGAATGCTTGATCTCTAGCCGTAATAAAAATGTCGGTCGGCGTGAGAGACGTGAGGAGAAGACGCTTTTCAAGATGACGTGAGAGTAAGAGTAGCTTGTCCAGGAAATGGGAGAGGCTTGCTTGGGAGTTACCTGAGCCTGAAGCTGTTCAGCGGTAACTTCCTTTAGATACTGCTTGACCAGAAGATCAGTAGCTGGATTACCGAGCAAAAGAGTTCGGTTCTAGTCTCCTTGGCGTCCAACATCGGAAAAGATAGATTGTAGTTTTCCAATATAGGAATCCACCGTGTAATACGCAAGACGCAAAGGACATTGACAAAGGGAGATGCCCCGTTGACCAAGATAAGGGCATCCGCACTTATGAACCTGTGTTTTACCCTTGAGATCAAACGTAACGGGCGTCGGGACTAGATTACACACACGTTGCCTGAGTGAAATACGTGAAATCGTGTGCCACTTTTTTGTTCTTACTACATTTTAACGTCATCTGCGATCTATTACTTATCAGACGCAAGGCAACATGGAATCTATTTGTTAATTATTAATTGGAATTTTATTTTTTAAAACGTCTCACGAGTGTCTCACGAGTGTCACAAGTTACTTAGTTTTAGTGGTTTGGTGTTAAACATCATTTTTTTTTTCTTTTTAGCAAAGACTTTTTGAAAATTACGGACGGGGTGGATGAAACATTTGGTATGTACTGTGGTAACAAGACCGCTAACAAAAATCTTCATGTGATTGGTCACAGAGTGAATTTAATATTTCACTCAGACGGAGAGATTGAGCAAAGAGGATATCTGCTAAATTTCACTTTGATTTCATTGTCTTCGTCTTCAAATGGTAAGTGAGAAAACTTGAAAAGTACTTCTTCCCAGGGGCGGATCTAGGGGAAGGGTTCAGGGGGTGTGCACTCTACCCTTCCTGAGAAGAAGCTTTTTTCTACGTATCTTCGTTGAAAATTTGTTTACCTCACCAGTTAGTGTACCCATTCGTTAGGGGTGTACTCCCTCTGAAGAAAAATTCTGGATCTCCCTGCTTCCCTCCCTGGTCATCTCCTTGGTCGTCTTCCCTCCCTTATCGTCCCTGGTAAGAGAAAATGTCTCTTGCGTGTCGTAATTTTCAATACGCCGAAACATGGTTTTATCATCGACTGCATTATTTTGTAGTCCAAATTTAGTAAAGTAATCGGCCGACAATTTGTTAGGAGTAGTAAATTTGGGTCCTCTTTCGGTATGAGAGTGATAGTGCATTTGCGCTGGGATATTGACATTTCGCCTTCTCTATAAGCCTGATTAGGGAAGGGGGGTGATTATATTGGATTCTCAATTAGTAGATGGAAAAAGCAATTGTAGAAATGCCAGGTAAGAGAGTGTGAGAATTCAGATTAAAATTGAATTGAATTGAATTGAGGTAAAATTGTCTTCACCGGGTGATTTTCCACTGAAAAAGGTTTTAACAACTTCTTTACATCCTCCAGAGTAATTTCGCCTTCTAGCTCCTCTTTTTTTAAGTCTTACAGCTTTAGTATTTTCAAGCTGTGAACAAATATTTCAAACCGATCATCTTCAATACCACAATTTGAAGTAAGGAGATCTCTATAAAAGTCTTCGATTTCTTTCATTATTTCATCGGCTTTGTGCAAATGTTTTCTGTTCGAGAGTTCTGGTTCTGCTATTTTTTCTGCTGTTATTTCTCTTTTGCAGCCGAATTAAAGAAATATTTCGTAGGCTTCTCACCCTTTTCCGTTTACCTGGTTGTGGAACGTAGCGTTAAGCCGTTTGCTTTTTCCTCTTAAAACAAAAGAAGTTGTTTTAGAGTGTGCTTGTTGATAAATTCAGCAGTGGTGCTGTCAGAAATCCCCTTTTCTAGTTTATCTAGGCGGGTTTGTACATTCGATTCATGTTTGAGTTGTCTTTTGGCTTTGTTTTTGGAGTATTCAATTGCTAGTCCCCTTATTTCCTTTTATTTCCACTTTAGTCGGTGATCGTCCAAGTCTCGGTATTTTTCACCTATAATGGTATTACTATCATTTTCGAACTACCGTGAACCGCAAACTTTTTTTCGCGTTGTTACACGTCTAAAAGACTCAAGTTTGTCTAGACAAACTGTCACGTTTTTAATGGAACGTTTAGAGCGTGAACGTGTCAAGTTTTGACAGCTCCGCCTTAAGGTTTTTTTCACGTGGAACACAGGTTTTGAAAATGTTGCGTCAAGTTTTTTTTTTGTGACATTCTGAAGTACGTTCGCGCCCTGTAAAGTAACTCTGACCATGTCGTTCGTGGAGAGCAAGATTGTTTATTCCTATTATTGTACACTGTAATCACCATCTGTCTCCTCGTTGGCTAAAAGCCTACAGTTAATGCTGGGAAACCGCGCAACCTACGGATTATTCACTGATCTGTACCTACAGATTATTCACTGATCTGTACCTACAGGTTAGTAAATAATCTGTAGGTTGCGCGCGCAATGCATGATTTCGGAGGGTAGGCATGTCAAGTTCGCGCTCTTTGTGTTGCTTCCTGTCAGTGAAGAAGCAAAAACATGACTTCAATTTTTTTCGTTCAATGTATAATAAAACAATTATTAGATTCGGTTTTTGTGATATCCAGAATAATCAAGGTCTCGGTAAG